>JBBYHK010230754.1:6633-20649 GCA_038382065.1 Adansonia grandidieri | reverse complement strand
ATCATTAAGGTCCACAATATTTATGCTTTGATTTTAGAAGAAAAGTTTCCTTCTGCCATTTTCCTTAGAATCACAGTACGTCTGTCAAATGAGACGAGCATGGATTCTTGTAATAATCCCCTTTCCTTTTATTATTAGGCACCATAAAAATGTTCTCACTAATTGGATGCACAATATTCCTGCTTTGGTTTTGCAAGAAAAGCTTTTTTTTCCTAATTTCCTTGAAATCCAAGCTTATCTATGAAATTAGACAACATCCTTTCTCGAATCCTTTCCTTTTGTTATTCGGCACCATAAACACATTCTTATCATTGGGGTCCACAATATTCGTACTTTGGTTTTGCAAGAAAAGTTTCTTTCCACCATTTTCATTAGAATAAAAGTACGTCAGTCAAATGAGAGAAACATGGATCCTTGTAATAATCTCCTTTCTTTTTATTATTAGGCAACATAAACATGTTCTTATTATTGGGATGCATGATGTTCATGCTTTAGTTTTACAAGAAAAGCTTTTTTCCCACCAATTTCCTTTAAATCTAAGTTCATCTATGAAATTAGAAAACATGCATTCTTTAACCCCGTCTTTTTGTTATTGGACACCATAGACACATTCTCATCACTGGGGTCTGCAATATTCGTGCTTTGGTTTCACAAGAAAAGTTTCTTTCCACCATTTTCCTTAAAATCAAAGTACGTCCATCAAATGAGATGAAAATGGTCTCTTGTAATAATCTCCTTTCCTTTTATTAGGCATCATAAACATTTTCTCATTGTTAGGATGCACAATATTCGTGCTTTGGTTTTGCAAGAAAATCTTTTTTTTTGACCAATTTCCTTTAAATCGAAGTTCATCTACGAAATTAGACAACATGGATTCTTGAATCCGTTCCTTTTATTGTTCAGCACCATAAACACATTCTCATCATTGGGGTACATGATATTTGTTCTTTTATTTTGCAAGAAAAGCTTCATTCCACCATTGTCCTTAAAATCAAGGTACATCTATCAAATGGGAAAAACATGGATTCCTGTAATAATTTCTTTTCCTTTTATTATTGGGCACCATAAAAATATTTGAGCTTTTGCTTTGCAAGAATAGATTTTTTTTCTACGAATTTCCATTGAATCAAACTTTATTTGTGAAATGAGACAACATGCATTCATGAATCCTTTTCTTTTGTTATTCGGTGCCACATGCACGTTCTCATCATTTGGGTATGCACTATTTGTGCTTTGGTTTCACAAGAAAAGCTTCTTTCTACCTTTTTCCTTAGAATCAAAGTACGTCCGTCAAATAAGACAAATATGGATTCTTGTAATAATCTCCTTTTCTTTCAATATTGGGTACCATAAACATGTTCTCATTATTGAGATGCACAATATTCATGTTTCGATTTTGCAAGAAAAGCTTTTTTTTTTCCACCAACGTCCTTCAAATCCAAGTTCATCCATGAAATTAGACAACAAGTGTTCTTGAATTCTTTCCTTTTGTTATTCGGCACCATAAACATGTTTTCATCATTGGGGTAGACCATATTTGTGCTTTGGTTTCACAAGAAAAGCTTTGTTCCATAATTTTCCTTCAAATCAAGGTACGTCCATCAAATGGGACAAAATGAATTCTTTAAATAATTCCCTTTCCTTTTATTATTGGGCACCATAAACATATTCTCCTTATTGGGATACACAATATTTGAGCTTTGGTTTTGCAAGAATAGATTTTTTTCGATGAATTTCCTTTGAACCAAAGTTTAATTGTGAAACGAGACAACATGCTTTCTAAAATCCTCCCCTTTTATTATTAGGCACCATAAGCACGGTCTCATCATTTGGGTACACAATATTCATGCTTTGGTTTCGCAAGAAAAGCTTTGTTCCACCATTTTCCTTCGAATCAAGGTACGTCCATCAAACGGTACAAAAATGGATTCTTGCAATAATCCCCTTTAATTTTATTATTAGGCACCATAAACTTATTCTCCTTATTGGGATACACACTATTGGGCTTTGGTTTTACAAGAATAGATTTTTTTGGATGAATTTCCTTTTAACAAAAGTTTATTTGTGAAATAAGACAACATGCATTCTTGAATACTTTCTTTTTATTGTTAGGCACCACAAACATGTTTTTGTCATTAGGGAACACAATATCTGTGCTTTGGTTTCGTAAAAACAACTTGTTTCCTCCATTTTCCTTCGAATCAAAGTACTTCTATCAAATGAGGCAAACATGGATTCATGTAGTAATCTCCTTTCCTTTTATTATTAAGCATCGTAAACGTATTTTTGTTTTTGGGATGCATAGTGTTCATGCTTTGGCTTTGCAAGAAATGCTTTTTTCTACCAATTTCCTTCAAATCCAAGTTCATCTATGAAATTAGACAAATTGCATTCTTAAACCTTGTCCTTTAGTTAAAGGGCACCATAAGCACGTTTTCAAAATTTGGGTACACAATATTCGTGCTTTGGTTTTGCGAGAAAAGCTTCGTTCAACCATTTTCCCTAGAATTGAGGCACGTCTACCAAATAGGACAAACAGTGACTCCTATAATAACCTCCTTTCTTTTTATTATTAGGCACCATAAACATTTTATCCTTATTGGGATACACAATATTTGTGCTTTGGTTTTGCAAGAATAGATTTTTTTTCCATGAATTTTTGTTGAATCAAACTTTATTTGTGAAATCAGACAACATGCATTTTCAATCCTTTCCTTTTGTTATTAGGCATCACAAGCACGTTTTCATCATTTGGGTACACGATATTCATGCTTTGGTTTTGCAAGAAAAGCTTTTTTCTGCTATTTTTCTTAGAATAAGAGTACATATGTCAAATGAGATAAACATGGATTCTTGTAATAATCTCCTTTCCCTTTATTATTGGGCACCACAAACATGTTCTCATTACTGAATGCATAATATTCATGCTTTGGTTTTGCAAGAAAAGCTTTTTTTCCCACCGATTTCCATCCAATCTAGGTTCAGCCATGAAATTAGACAACATGCATTCTTAAATCCTTTCCTTTTGGCATTTAGCACCAAAAACATGTTCTCATCATTGAGGTACACAATATTCATGCTTTGGTTTCGCAACAAAAAGCTCCGTTCCGCCATTTTCCTTATAATCAAGGTACGTCTATCAAATAGGACAAAAATAGATTCTTGCAATAATCCCCTTTCCTTTTGTTATTGGGCACCATAAACATGTTCTCATTATTTTGATGCACAATACTCGAGCTTTGGTTTTGCAAGAAAAGCTTTTTTTTTTCCACCAATTTTCTTTAAATCCAATTTCATTTATGAAATTAGACAAAGTGCATTCTTGAATCCTTTCCTTTCGTTATTCAGCACCATAAACATATTCTCATCATTGGGGTACACAATATTTGTGCTTAGTTTCACAAGAAAAGCTTTGTTCCATAATTTTCCTTAGAATCAAGGTACGTCCATGAAATAGGACAAGCATAGATTCCTATAATAATCTTCTTTCCTTTTTTTATTGGGCACCTTAAACATGTTCTCCTTAATGGGATACACAGTATTTGAGCTTTGGTTTTGCAAGAATAGATTTTTTTTCCACAAATTTCCATTGAATCAAACTTCATTTTGTGAAATAAGACAACATGCATTCTTGAATCCTTTCCTTTTGTTATTGGGCACCACAAGCACGTTCTCGTCTTTTGGGTACACAATATTCGCATTTTGGTTTCACAATAAAAGCTTCTTTCAACAATTTTCCTTTGAATCAAAGTACTTCCCTCAAATAAGACAAACATGAATTCTTGTAATAATCTTCTTTCCTTTCATTATTGGGCAGCACAAACATGTTCTGATTACTGGGATGCACAATATTCGTGCTTTGGTTTTGCAAGAAAAGCTTTTTTTCCCACCAATTTTCTTCCAATCTAAGTTCAACCATGAAATTAGACAACATGCATACTTGAATCCTTTCGTATTTGGCACCATAAACACGTTCTCATCATTAGGGTATATAATATTTGTGCTTTGATTTTGCAAGAAAAGCTTCGTTCCACCATTTTCCTTCGAATCAAGGCACGTCCATCAAATAGGACAAGCATGGATTCCTATAATAATCTCCTTTCCTCTTATTATTAGGCACCTCAAACATGTTTTCTTTATTAGGATACACTATTTGAGCTTTGGTTTTGCAAGAATAGAGTTTTTTTCCCATGAATTTCCATTAAATCAAACTTTTTTTTTGTGAAATAAGACAACATGCATTCATGAATCCTTTCTTTTTGTTATTAGGCACCACAAGCACGTTCACATCATTGGGGTCCATAACATTCGTGCTTTAGTTTTGCAAGAAAAGTTTTTTTCCACCATTTTCCTTAGAATCAAAGTACATCAATCAAATGCGAGAAACATGGATTCTTATAATAATCTCCCTTCCTTTTATTTTTGGGCATCATAAACATTTTCTCATTCTTAGGATGCACAATATTGATGCTTTGCTTCTAAAAGAAAAGCTCTTTTTTCGCCAATTTCCATTAAATCCAAGTTTCTCTATGAAATTAGACAACACGCATTCTTGAAACCCATCCTTTTGTTATTGGGAACCATAAACACGTTCTCATCATTAGAGTTCACAATATTCGTGCTTTGGTTTCTAAGAAAAGTTTCCTTCCACCATTTTCCTTAGAATCAAAGTAAGTTCGTCAAATGAGAGGAACATACATTCTTTTGATATTCTACTTTCCTTTTATTATGAGGCACCATAAACATGTTCTCATTGTTTGGATGCACAATATTCGTGCATTGGTTTTGCAAGAAAAGTGTTTTCTTCCTCCAATGTCCTTCAAATCCAAGTTCATCTATGAAATTAGGCAACATGCATTCTTAAATCCTTTCCTTTCCTTATTTGACACCATAAACACATTCCCATCATTAAGGTGCACAATATTTGTGCTTTGTTTTGCAAGAAAAGCTTCGTTCTACCATTTTCCATAGAATCAAGGTACCTCCTCAACAGGACAAGCATGGATTCCTATAATAATCTCTTTTCCTTTTATTATCAGGCACCTTAAGGATGCTCTCCTTATTGGGATACACAGTATTTGAGCTTTGATTTTGCAAGAATAGACTTTCTTTTCATGAATTTCCATTCAAACAAACTTTATTTGTGAAATGAGACATCATGCATTTTGAATCCTTTCTTTTTGCTATTGGGTGACACAAGCACGTTCTCATCATTTAGGTATACAATATTTGTGCTCTGGTTTTGCAAGTAAAGCTTTTTTCCACCAATTTCCTCCAAATCCAAGTTCATCTATGAAATTAGAGAACAAGGATTCTTGAATCCTTTCCTTTTGTTATTCGGCACCATAAACACATTCTCATCATTAGGGTACACAATATTCGTGCTTTGGTTTCGCAAGAAAAGCTTCGTTCCACCATTTCCCTTAGACTAAGGTATGTCCATCAAATGGGACAAACATGGATTCCTTTAATAATCTCTTTTCCTTTTATTTTTGGGCACCATAAACATGTTTTCCCTATTGGGATATAGGATATTTTAGCTCTGGATTTGAAAGAATAGATTTTTTTTCCATGAATTTCCTTTGACTCAAAGTTTGTTTGTGAAATGAGAGAACATGCATTCTTGAATCCTTTTCTTTTGTTGTTGGGCACCACAAGCACTTTCTCATCATTGGGGTACACAATTTTCATGCTTTGGTTTCACAAGAAAAGCTTCTTTCCACCATTCTCCTTAGAATCTAAGACATCCATCAAATGAGAAAAGCATGGATTCTTGTAATAATCTCCTATCTTTTTATTATTGGGCATCATAAACATGTTCTCGTTACTAGGATGCACAATATTAGTGCTTTGATTTTGCAAGAAAAGCTTTTTTTTTTCCATCAATATCCTTCAAATCCAAGTTCATCAACAAAATTAGACAACATGCATTCTTGAATCCTTTGCTTTTGGTATTCGACACCATAAACACATCCTCATCATTGGGGTACACAATATTCATGCTTTGGTTTCACAAGAAAAGATTCTTTCCACCATTTTCCTTAGAATCAAGGTACGTCCATCAAATAGGACAAGCATGGATTCCTATAATAATCTCCTTTCCTCTTATTATTGGGCACCTTAAACATGTCCTCTTTTTTAGGATACACTATTTGAGCTTTGGTTTTGCAAGAATAGATTTTTTTCCATGAATTTCCATTGAATCAAACTTTATTTTTGAAATGAGACAACATGCATCCATGCATCCTTTCCTTTTGTTATTGGGCACCATAAGCACGTTCGCATTATTGGGGTCCATAATATTAATGCTTTAGTTTCACAAGAAAAGTTTTTTTTCCACCATTTTCCTTAGAAACAAAGTACATCAGTCAAATGAGAGAAACATGGATTCTTATAACAATCTCGCTTCCTTTTATTTTTGGGCGCCATAAACATTTTCTCATTATTGGGATGCACAATATTCATGCTTTGCTTTTGAAAGAAAAGCTTTTTTTTTCACCAATTTCCATTAAATCCAAGTTCCTCTAGGAAATTAGACAACATGCATTCTTGAACCCCATCCTTTTGTTATTGGAAACCATAAACATGTTCTTATCATTAGGGTCCACAATATTTGTGCTTTGGTTTCAGAAGAAAAGTTTCCTTCCACTATTTTCCTTAGAATCAAAGTAAGTCCATCAAATGAGACGAACATAGATTCTTGGGATGTTCTACTTTCTTTTTATTATTAGGCACCATAAACATGTTCTCATTGCTTGGATGCACAATATTCGTGCATTGGTTTTCAAGAAAAGCATTTTTTTCCTCCAATGTCCTTTAAATCCAAGTTCATCTATGAAATTAGACAACATGCATTCTTGAATCCTTACCTTTCGTTATTCGGCACCATAAACACATTCTTATCATTGGGGTGCACAATATTCGTGCTTTGTTTCACAAGAAAAGCTTTGTTCTACCGTTTTCCATAGAATCAAGGTACCTCCTCAATAGGACAAGCATGGATTCCTATAATAATCTCCTTTCATTTTATTATTAGGCACCTTAAGGATTCTCTTGGGATACACAGTATTTGAGCTTTGATTTTGCAAGAATAGATTTTTTTCCATGAATTTCCATTCAAACAAACTTTATTTGTGAAATGAGACATCATGCATGCTTGAATCCTTTCCTTTTGTTATTGGGCAACACAAGCACGTTCTCGTCATTTAGGTATACAATATTCATGATTTGGTTTTGCAAGAAAAGCTTTGTTCCAGCATTTTCCATTGAATCAAAGTACGTCCGTCAAATGAGACAAACATGGATTATTGTAATAATCTCCTTTCTTTAATTATTGGGCACCATAAACATTTTTTCATTATTGGGTTGCATAACATTCATGCTCTGGTTTTGCAAGTAAAGCTTTTTTTCCACCAATTTCCTCCAAATCCAAGTTCAACTATGAAATTAGAGAACAAGGATTCTTGAATACTTTCCTTTTGTTATTCAGCACCACAAACATGTTCTCATCGTTGAGGTACACAATATTCGTGCTTTGGTTTCGCAAGAAAAGCTTCGTTCCACCATTTCCCTTAGAATCAAGGTATGCCCATCAAATGGGACAAACATGGATTCCTTTAATAATCTCTTTTCCTTTTATTTTTGGGCACCATAAACATGTTCTCCTTATTGGGATACAAGATATTTGAGCTTTGGTTTTGTAAGAATAGAATTTTTTCCATGAATTTCCTTTGACTCAAAGTTTATTTGTGAAATGAGGGAATATGCATTCTTGAATCCTTTCCTTTTGTTGTTGGGCACCACAAGCATGTTCTCATCATTGGGGTACACAATATTCATGCTTTGGTTTCACAAGAAAAGCTTCTTTCCACCATTTTCCTTAGAATCTAAGACATCCATCAAATGAGACAAACATGGATTTTTGTAATAATCTTTTTTCCTTTTATTATTGGGCATCATAAACATGTTCTCGTTACTAGGTTGCACAATATTAGTGCTTTAATTTTGCAAGAAAAGCTTTTTTTTTTCCACCAATATCCTTCAAATCCAAGTTCATGAATGAAATTAGACAACATGCATTCTTGAATCCTTTCCTTTTGGTGCTCGACACCAAAAACACATCCTCATCATTGGGCTACACAATCTCCTTCCTTTAATTATTAGGCACCACAAACATGTTCTCATTATTGGGATGCACAATATTCAAGCTTTGGTATTGCAAGAAAAGCTTTTATTTCCACCAATTTCCTTGAAATCCAAGTTCATCTATGAAATCAGACACCATGTAGCCTGGAAACCTGTCCTTTTGTTAGTGGACATCATAAGCACGTTCTCATCATTGGGGTCCACAATATTCATGCTTTGGTTTCAGAAGAAAAGTTTTTTTTCCACCATTTTCCTTAAAATCTAGTAACTAAGACAAACATGGATTCTTGTAATAATCTCCTTTCCTTTTATTACTGGGCACCATAAACATGTTCTCATCATTAGTATGCATAATATTCATGCTTTGGTATTGCAAGAAAAGCTTTTCTTTCCACCAATTTCCTTGAAATCCAAGTTCATCTATGAAATTAGACACCATGTAGCCTGGAAACCCATCTTTTTGTTATTGGACATCATAAACACGTTCTCATCATTGGGGTCCATAATATTTGTGCTTTGGTTTCATAAGAGAAGTTTCTTTCCGCCATTTTCCTTAAAATCAAAGTATGTCTAGTAACTAAGACAAACATGGATTCTTATAATAATCTCCTTTCCTTTTATTACTGGGCACCATAAACATGTTCTCATTATTAGTATGCATAATATTCATGCTTTGGTTTTGCGAGAAAAGTTTATTTTCTTCCAATTTCCTTCAAATCAAAGTTCATCCATGAAATTAGATGACTTACATTCTTGAATCCATTCCTTTTGTTATTCGATAGCATAAACACGTTCTTATCATTAGGGTACACAATATTCGTGCTTTGGTTTCGCAAAAAAAAGGGTTCATTCTACCATTTTCCGTAGAATCAAGGTACGTCTATTAAATGGGACAAACATGGATTTTTGTAATAATCTCCTTTCCTTTTGTTATTAGGCACCATAAACATGTTCTCATTATTAAGATGCACAATATTCATGCTTTGGTTTTGCAAGAAAAGGTTTTTTTCCCCTAATTTCCTTAATATCAAAGCTCATATATGAAATTAGACAACATGCATTCTTGAACCCCTTCCTTTTGTTATTGGGCACCATAAACACATTCGCATCATTGGGGTCCATAAAATTCATGCTTTGTTTTTGCAAGAAAAGTTTCTTTCCGCCATTTTTCTTAGAATCAAAGTACATCAGTCAAATGAGAGAAACATGGATTCTAGTAATAATCTCTTTTCCTTTTATTATTGGGCATCATAAACATGTTCTCATTATTAGGATGCACAATGTTCATGCTTTGGTTTTGCTAGAAAAGCTTTTTTTCCACCAGTTTCCTTTAAATCCAAGTTCATCTATGACATTAGACAACATGCAATCCTGAACCCTGGCCTTTTGCTATTGGGCACCATAAATACGTTCTCATTATTAGAGTCCACAATATTTGTGCTTTGGTTTTGGAAGAAAAGTTTCCTTCCACTATTTTCCCTAGAATCAAAGTACGTCCGTCAAATGAGACAAACATGGATTCTTGTAATAATCTCCCTTCCTTTTATTATTGAGCATAATAAACATTTTCTCATTTTTGGGATGCATAATATTCATGCTTTGGTTTTATAGGAAAAGGTTTTTTTTCCCTCTAATTTCCTTTGAATCAAAGTTCATCCATGAAATTAGACAACATGCATTTTTGAATCTTTTTCTTTCATTATTCGATAGCATAAACATGTTCTTATCATTGGGATACACAATATTCGTGCTTTCATTTGGCAAGAAAAGGTTTGTTCCACCATTTTCCTTACAATCAAGGTACGCCCATCGAATGGGACAGACAAGGATTCTTGTAACAATCTCCTATCCTTTTGTTATTAGGCACCATAAATATGTTCTTATTATTGGGATGCACAATATTCATGCTTTAGTTTTGGAAGAAAAGTTTTTTTTCCACTAATTTCCTTCATATCCAAGCTCATCTATGAAATTAGACACCATCTATTCTTGAGCCCCATCCTTTTGTTATTGGGCACTATAAACACATTCGCATCATTGGGTTTCACAATATTCATGCTTTGGTTTTGCAAGAAAAGTTTCTTTCCACAATTTTCCTTAGAATCAAAATACATTCGTCAGATGAGATAAACATGGATTCTTGTAATAATCTCCTTTCCTTTTATTATTGGGCACCATAAACATTTTCTCATTATTGGGATACACAATATTCGTGTTTTGGTTTTGCAAGAAAAGCTTTTTTTCCACCAATTTCCTTCAAATCCAAGTTCATCTACGAAATAAGACAACATGCATTCTTGAATACTTTCGTTTTGTTATTCGGCACCATAAACACATTCTTATCATTAGGGTACACAATATTTGTGCCTTGGTTTCCCACGAAAAGTTTCCTTCCACCATTTTCCTTGGAATCATGTTACATCCATTAAATGGGACAAACATGGATTTCTATAATAATCTCTTTTCCTTTTATTATTAGGCACAATAAACAAGCTCTCTTTTTCGGGATACACAATATTTGAGCCCTGATTTTGCAAGAATAGATTTTTTTTCCTTGAATTTCCATTAAATCAAACTTTAATTGTGAAATGGGAGAATAGGCATTCTTGAATCCTTTCCTTTCGTTATTGGGAACCACAAGCACGTTCTAATCATTTGGGTAGACAATATACGTGCTTTGGTTTCGCAAGAAAAACTTCTTTCCACCATTATCCTTTGAATCAAAGTACGTTCGTCAAGTGAGACAAACATGGATTCTTGTAGTAATCTCTTTTCCTTTCATTATTCGGCACCACAAACATGTTTTCATTATTGGGATGCACAATATTCATGCTTTGGTTTTGCAAGAAAGGCTTTTTTTCCACTAATTTCCTTGAAATCCGAGTTCATCTATGAAATTAGACAACACGTAGTCTTGAAACCCATCCTTTTGTTATTGGACATCATAAACACGTTCTCATATTGGGGTCCACAATATTCATGCTTTGGTTTCACAAGAAAAGTTTCTTTCCACCATTTTCCTTAAAATCAAAGTACGTCCGTCAACTAAGACAAATATAGATTCTTGTTATAATCTCTTTTCCTTTTATTACTGGGGGCCATAAACATGTTCTTTTTACTAGGATGCACAATATTCGTGCTTTGGTTTTGCAAGAAAATGTTTTTTTTCCTCCAATTTCCTTTGAATCAAAGTTCATCCATGAAATTAGACAACATGCATTCTTGAATCTTTTTCTTTCGTTATTCAACAACATAAACATGTTCTTATCATTGGGATACATAATATTCATGCTTTCATTTTGCAAGAAAAGGTTCTTTCCACCATTTTCCTCAGAATCAAGCTACATCCATCAAATGGGACACACATGGATTCTTGTAATAATCTCCTTCCTTTTTGTTATTGGGCACCAAAAACATGTTCCCATTATTGGGATGCACAATATTGGTGCTTTGGTTTTGCAATAAAAGCTTTTTTTTCCACCAATTTCCTTTATATCCAAGCACATCTATGAAATTAGGCAACATGCATTCTTGAATCCCATCCTTTTGTTATTGGGCACCACAAACACATTTGATCATTGGGGCCCGCAATATTCATGCTTCGGTTTTGATAGAAAAGTTTTTTTCGACCATTTTCCTTGGAATCAAAGTACGTTTGTCAAATGAGAGAAACATGGGTTCTTCTAATAATCTTTTTTCCTTTTATTATTAGGCATCATAAATATGTTCTCATCATTGGGATGCACAATATTCGTGCTTTGGTTTTGCAAGAAAAGCTTTCTTTTTCCAACAATTTCCTTTAAATCTAAGTTCATCTATGAAGTTAGACAACATGCATTCTTGAACACCCGTTCTTTGTTATTAGGCATCGTAAACACATTCTCATCATTAGTGCCCACAATATTTGTGCTTTGGTTTTAGAAGAAAAGTTTCTTTCCACCATTTTCTTTAGAATCAAAGTACGTCCATCAAATGAGACAAACGTGGATTCTTGTAATAATCTCCTTTCCTTTTATTATTGGGCACCGTAAATGTTTTCTCATTATTGGGATGCACAATATTCGTGCTTTGGTTTTGCAAGAAAAGCTTTTTCTTCCACCAATTTCCTTTAAGTCCAAGTTCATCTTCAAAATTAGACAACATGTATTCTTGAATCCTTTCCTTTTGTTATTCGTCACTATAAACACATTCTCATCGTTGCGGTACGCAATATTCATGCTTTGGTTTCCCAAGAAAAGCTTTGTTCCACCATTTTCCTTAGAATCAAGTTATGTCCATCAAATGGGACAAACATGGATTTCTGTAATAATCTTTTTTCCTTTTATTATTGGGCACCACAAACATGCTATTCTTACTCAGGTACACAATATCTGAGCTTTGGTTTTGCAAGAATTGACTTTTTTCCATGAATTTCCATGGAATCAAACTTTATTTGTGAAATGAGAGAATATGCATTCTTGAATCCTTTCCTTCTGTTGTTGGGCACCACAAGCACATTCTCATCATTTGGGTATACAATATTCCTGCTTTGGTTTCGCACGGAAAGCTTCTTTCCAGCATTTTCTTTAGAATCAAAATACGTCCGTCAAGTGTGATAAACTTGGATTCTTGTAATAATCTTTTTTTTTTTTTTCATTATTAGGCATAACAAACATGTTCTCATTATTGGCATGCATAATATTCATGGTTTGATTTTGCAGGAAAAGCCTTTCTTTCCACTAATTTCCTTCAACTTCAAGTCATCTATGAAAATAGACAACATGTAGTCTTTGAAACCCATCCTTTTGTTATTGGATATCATAAACATGTTCTCATCATTGGGGTCCATAATATTCGTGCTTTGGTTTTTTCAAGAAAAGTTTCCTTCCACCATTTTCCTTAAAATCAAATTATGTCAGTCAACTAAGACAAACATGGATTCTTGTTATAATCTATTTTCCTTTTATTACTGGGTGCCATAAACATGTTCTCATTATTGGGATGCATAATATTTGTGCTTCAATTTTGCAAGAAAAGGTTTTTTTTCCTCCAATATTCTTTAAATCAAAGTTCATTCGTGAAATTAGGCAACATGCATTCTTGAATTATTTCCTTTCATTATTCGACAGCATAAACATGTTCTTATCATTGGGGTACATAATATTCGTGCTATGGTTTTGCAAGAAAGGGTTCGTTCCACCATTTTTCTTAAAATCAAAGTACGTCCGTCAACTAAGACAAACATGGATTCCTATAATAATTTATTTTCTTTTTATTACTGGGCACCATAAACATGTTCTCATTATTGGGATGCATAATATTTATGCTTTGGTTTTGTAAAAAAAGGGTTTTTTTTCCTCAAATTTCCTTCGAATCAAAGTTCATCCGTGAAATTAGACAACATGCATTCTTGAATACTTTCCTTTCATTATTCAATAGCATAAACACATTCTTATCATTGAGGTGCATAAAATTCGTGCTTTGGTTTCACAAGAAAAGGTTTGTTCTACCATTTTCCTTAAAATCAAAGTACGTTCGTCAACTAAGACAAACATGGATTCCTAAAATAATCTTATTTCCTTTTATTACTGGGCACATAAACATGTTCTCATTATTGGGATGCATAATATTCGTGCTTTAGTTTTGTAAGAAAATGTTTTTTTTTCCTCCTTTTTCCTTCGAATCAAAGTTCTTCTGTGAAATTAGACAGCATGCATTCTTGAATCCTTTCCTCTTGTTATTCGGCACCATAAACACATTCTCATCATTAGGGTACACAATATTCGTGTTTTGGTTTCCCAAGACAAGCTTCGTTCCACCATTTTCCTTAGAATGAAGATACGACCATCAAATGGGACAAACATGGATTTTTATAATAATCTTTTTTCCTTT
>JBBYHK010230537.1:0-30498 GCA_038382065.1 Adansonia grandidieri | reverse complement strand
CTCATCCATACCAGAACCAAAACCTCATTATTTCTCTCTTTTTCTTGCTTATTAACAACAAGGAAAAGAGGGAAATTTAAGCCATCTCTACTGCTCCAATTATTTGGTCAAAAAGTGAAGTTTTGTTGGTATAACTTCTCACCTTATCATTTTCATCTTCTGTTTTTCAGCACCTTCATCATTTTAGTGAGCTCTCTATGTTTCCATCACTCTCTTAGGATTATCAGGCATTATTGTGGCTTTTGGTTGTGGTAGCTTAGGATTTGGATGCTTTAATGCTCCTTTGATGTGCAAAATGCCTCATTTCATTCTCATTTGTTTGATATCTCTTGCTCATGCATTTTATGCCATATCCATGCATCTTGTTATCCTCAATCCATGTATGAATCATTAGCCTAACACATTTCAAGCGCATTCATACATTAGCTTACATGAATCATTGTCATTTTCACCATCCATAACATTTTCTTGTCACAATGCATAACACTTTCTTTGTCTAAACCATTAGTAAAGTTAGCATCCCCCTTCATGTTATGTGCCATCCCTTTATATGTTTGTTGTCTTCTCCTTGTCAAAATGCATGTTTGATGGCTGTCAAAAACTGATTTTCAAAAACTCCCCAAGCCAAGCATATTAACTTCAACCAATGAGGATTAGCACGGACTTAACATTTTCCTTAAAGCTAGCAAAATATCTTAGAGAAAATTAAGTTTTTCGGATCTGGAATCTTGGTTAAACAAGCTCAAATCTTCTTATTTTGAAACGAAAATGGTCTTACAATTATTCCCTAAATGTTTGTGCCTTTATTTCGAGTCAAAACCTTGAGTGGTATGATCAACGAGCTGTTTCATTGTCCCAAAGTACTCTAGGGCTGTGCAAATGAGTTCGTGACGCTCATGCCACTCTTTCCCTTCAGTCATAGATGTTTGAACATCAATAACTCGAGTTTGGACCCGTAGATAGAAAAAAATGAGAGATATGCCTTGCTTTGCTTTGTCCCCTACTGGTAGCACAATGGTTGCAAATTGAAAAATCACTTTAAAATCCTAAACGATTATTCATGAATTTTTTTATATTTTTCTCTCAAAAAATGTTGAATTATCTTTAAAACATTGTCTTATTCACCCCGAGATCATTTCGGATGAGAGAGTTATGATTTTTCAAGTCTAAACTATCAGGAACCTTTGAAATCCAAACATGTGTTCTGGTTGGGCCGTTCAAGCCCACTAAATGACTTTTCCAAATTTTTCCAACATTTTTCCTAAAAGGTTCATGAAATTCCCTTTTCAAAAAGGTATCATTTTTAATTTTCCAATACTAAACGTGTCCAAAATGATTTTTCAAATTTTGACACGCTTTGATTCTCGTATGCTTAGCCAGCAACAAAATTAATCCAAATTTGGAAATTTATTCCCTCAGAAAGTGAAATTTTGGGATATTGGCGATGGTTTTAGATTGATCCTTGTCGAGTTAGCTTTCTAGCGGTATCTTGTCCACCCTCTAAATCCTTCAAACCAATTTAGAATAAATTTGGGAAGTAGGATAGCGTGATGCTGTCCCCTATTTTCGGTTATGGTCAAAATCGAGTTGTTTTCCTGAATTTCATCTCGAGACATTCGAATATCTCTGTATCACCCCGCTCAGACTCGAGAACATGCTTGGACCTCCCATAGGCTCATATCAAGGCACAAACACATTTTACATCGTTACCATCCTCATTCACACTAATTTCTTTTAACAAAAGTTGTCAAAATGCTTACTCATTTTCTAATCACAAAGTTTTGTCAATTTAAGCTTTCCAACTCGACTTCTCTAAAAAGTGTCAGACGTGTCACATTTGGGGATACTCTAACCCCAACCTTCTGAGGGGATACTCCAACCCTGCTTTTCAAAATTGTCAAGATTGAAAAATCTTCCTTTGTAAAAATGATTTATCATCCACGAAGATACTCCAACCCCGAACTTCTGAGGGGATACTCCAACCTCGCTTTTCAAATTGTCAAGATTTACAAATCCTCCCTCAAAATTGTTTTTCATCCATGGGGATACTCCAACCCCACCTTTCTGAAGAGATACTCTAACCCTGTCTTTCAATTACAATTAATTTTTTTCTCTTTTCTTAGACTCCCATGAATATGTCAAACAAACCTTGTTTAATCAAGGAGCCCAGATGCATCTAAAAAATTGTCGATTCGGTTATTCCTAGATAATCGATGCCAATTGCAAGATAAATTCCAATAGTCCACCCATTTTCTTTGTCATTGCATTGAATGATCCATATTATGTTACTTAATTTATTGCCTTACTAACATGATTTCTTTGTGATGATTATATGCATTAATGTTTTCAAAACATTTCAAATAAAATTAAAGGTAATGTTCCACGTGAGGTATCTCTCCAGTTCCCAAAGTGGAACATTCCATTTTCCAGGTAAAATCCAAAGGTCATTTTATTGACAATCTCTATATTTCCCATCTCTTCGGGGGGCATATGAGATTAAATCTTTTTCATCAAAACTTGGATTTGTATTTTTATAAGAATCATGCAATAAAATAGGGCTATATCGAAATAGTGACAAGTTAAGATTGAAAGAATTGAAACTGAGATAAGACATAGCTAGTAAGGTATCGATTTTGGGTATCGCAAAGAGGTTCGTACTTCATCGTGCGTAACCAACTCCCAAACCCAACAACGAATCTTTGTACTGCGTAGACCATGGGATCGATGTTTTGAGTTTCATAACTCAAAACACAAGTTTTAATAGGCATCCGATCATGCCTAGCCCTAAATGATCGGTGGCGACTCCAAGCGTTGGCCATTTCGTGATTGTCATCCGAGACCAATAAGATAAGCAATTCGTCTTATGGCACCTTTCACTGTACCATAAGTCGAGAATCCATGCATTCTCGTTCTCATCACATCACCAAGGAAAAGTCTCGATCAAGAAGACATTTCCAAGTCAAGAAAATATTATGAGTCATATGCACCCATAGATCCACGAGATCCACCCCAGGGTACATTGTGACAAGCACGTCTTTCATGCTTGTGACGAGATTAACACCACGGGTAAACAATGGAATCTACACCTAGTTGGCTTTTCGTTGGCCTACACAAAGGCTAACACCTCAGAAGGCAATGCTACTTCACCCTCTCCTAAAATATTGGATACCTGTGCCCTTTCCATATCTGACGGAGGAGAAACTACTGCGCAATGTGCATAATGTGAGCGAAGGGACAAATTTAACTTTTTATGACACAACATTGAAAATAAAACCAACTATCCTAATCCTCAAAAGGCAAAAAGAAAAACATAAAAAGATCAATGCAAAATAAATATTAGTGAAAAAAATTTTAAAAAAGGAATTTCAAATTAAATACCAATTGAAACCAAGTTAATTAAAACTTCGTTAACATGTAACTAATTTTAGGCCTAACTCTCTTACCTGTCCCTAATGGAGTCGCAAAGCTGTTACAACATGGCCCAAATACAAATCCCAACCAAGCCCGACTTAAATAGCCCTTGCTCCTATATTTATTAATATATCACTATTTTATATTCTCTTATTTCTATAGGCCATATCATTATCGATATTTTTTATTTCCAGGGGTTGGGTGGTTAAGATAGTAACTTATTCGACTTAACCTAAATAGTCATTACAAAACAACTATTTGTTAGGAGTCACCACCAATCTATTTAGGCTAGGTGGGATTGGTCATCTACTAGAGGTCATATTTTGATGGTTACAAAACCCCAGAATACTAACTCTGAGGTCTACGATCATACCAAAAATCATATAAAAGGGTCTAGGAGTCGGTTATAATCACAAGTAAGGATTGACCCCCTCATGATGCTTGAAGTCCCTTATTAATTACATGTTAACTTAAATTTTAATTTTTATCTAGTCTTCAACATACATTATTTTATTATAATTTCCTAAAATAATATTTTCTAAAACCAAGTTATTATGCCATCTCAAGAAATCCAATTTTTTTTTTAAATTTTTGAAAATAAAAATCTCTTACATATCCCACTGGAGGACCCATAGAATATAAATGTTTTTATCATTTTTTTTACCCCACGAGAAGACCAAAGGAATACAAAAGATTTTAAAAATCAAAATATCATTCACACACTGTTAGAGGTTAGAGGAATACAAAAGGTTTTATTTTCTTCAAAATTTTTAAAATTCTCGATTTTCGCTTTGAAAAAGATATATTGTTATTAAAATAATCTATAAAACACCCTCATATTCTGGAAGAAATTTCATGTATTATTTTAACTCGATAACATTGCTTAGTTTTCTAAATACAAATTTTTTATTTATTAAAAATATTAATAAAATATCCTAAGGCTCAATAACAATCTAAAATGATGAATCTATTCCTAATGTGTACCTTTGACATGAAAGTAACCTAGTAATCACATAAGACTTGGTTTTAATGTAAAATTACCAAATACCTTATTTTTTATATGAAAGAATCTTGGTAACCTTAAAAGACTTGAAAATGACCATAGAAGGATGAACCTATCCTAAATATACACATTTGGCAAAAAGCATCACGATGGCTACCTAAGACTCAGTTCTAAAATAATTACCAAAATGCCTTGAGGTATATCTTTGACATGAAAATATCTCGGTAACCTTAAAGGATAACAAAATGATCATAGAAGGGTGAAGCTATCCTAAATATACATCTTTGGCATAAAAGTGTCCTAATGACTACCTAGGACTCAATTCTAAAAAAATTACCAAAGTGGCTCTAGGTATACCTTTAACTTGAAAGTATCTCGGTAACCCTAAAAGACATAAAAATGATCATAGAAGGGTGAACCTATCCTAAATATACACCTTTGGCATAAAAACATCCCAATGACTACCAAGGATTCAATTCTAATAAAATTACCAAAATACCCCTAGGGTATACCTTCGATGTAAAAGTATCTCAGTAACCCTAAAAGACACAAAAAGACAAGTAATGATGATTTTTACCCTAAATAGATAATTTAAATGACAAATATAACCTAAAGCACAAAAATTTCTAATGAATCCCTAATTTTCTCAAAATACATATTAGTCCCAAATTGACTAAAAATGCTAAAAACGTTTTATTTTGTTTTTTTACCCAAACTACCCTAAATATGTAATTTAGATTTTAAACAAACCTAAAATGAAAAAATGCAATTAAGTCCCTAAATTTTTTAAAAATTGTATTTCATACTCTAATGGAAAACTAAAAGAATACAAAAAGTTTTAATATTTTTAACAGCCCACCAAAGGACCAGTGGAATGCTAAAAATATTTTGAAATACTTTAAGTGGATGATTTCATGCTAAAGGTGACCATTTTGAACTAAAATGCTAGATTTTCCTAATAGTCCCTAAACTTTTCTAAATTTACAAATGAGCACTTAGATAATTAAATAATAAAATCAATCATTTGATAAATTAAAATAATCATAAAAAATAACACAAAAATTTACAAGCAGAAAAAGCATTTTATTTTTGGAAAACAAAACATTTGACCTCAATAAACATTGAATCCAAACATGAAAAACTTAATTTTTCCTCAAGATTGGAATATTAATGAATAGAAAGCCTTAAGTCCATGTTAATCCGCATACGTTAAGGTTAAAATAGCTTTAACTTGGGGGTTTCAGGAAAATAGATTTTTAACGAGCAACAAACAAGCATTTTGATAAACACATGATAAACTAAATATGATGTTCATGATAATAAACATGGGAGGCATATTCATGCAAGCAAAAATGACATTTAAGCATAAAAATGATGATAACATGTGAGAAGATAAGCATGAGATTACATGAGTATGTTAGCTCAATGGATGACATCAAGAAATATGCTATGGAAATGATGTAAACAATAAAAAAGAAAAATAACTTGCTATAATTTCATGATAATGTCAAAACACGTGTTCAAGATCAGCTAAATATGTACAAATAAGGAAACATGATGCAGAAGTCAATGAAACATGAAAAATCCTAAGTATACTAGATCTAAGGCCATAAGATGCATGAAAATCCTAAGATAAGGTCATGGTTAGCATGTTAAAGCTTACTAAAATGATGAAAATGCAAAAACAAATAAATGGGGGGAGAAAGGATAAGGAGTATACCCCAAGAGCTTTGACAACCTTGTTCAGCACAAAAAGGTTTTAGACTTAGAGCTCACTTTCTTGCCTTCCCTTGCTATGATTTAGCAAGAAAAAATAGCTAAAAAAGAACTTGAAGGTTACTATATCAATGGAGAGATTTTTTTTTAGGAGAGTTGATGGTTATGAAGGGTTTTAGAAGAATTTTTGGAGGGCTGATAGAGAAGCGGTGGGAATGAATGTTTCATGTAAGAATGTCTAAAGGTCCCTTTGGTTGAGCTTATAACTTATCATATAGGATTTAATCTCAACCATCAAAAACCTAGTCAATGTATGGTATTTAGGACATTTAGTATGTATAATATGATGAGTCATTGTACTAAAGAACAACCTTTCAACATTTGATTGGTTGATATAAGGCTTTGGCAGTAACAATAAACCATGCATAGGCTGATATATTGAGTAAGGTTTGGTTTGCCCTTGATTAATCCACATTATAGCATGAAATACCCTGTTAGCAAGCTTAATAGACGATTCAAAAATCTTATGATCCTATGTTTAAAGCCCAAAAATAAAGTCTATATGATTTTTCAAAGTTATCTCAATTTTGTTTAATTTTTAGGCCAAGGTCATGACAAAATTCATGTTTTGATGTTATAGTAAAAAATTTTGAAAATGGCACAAATAAGGTAAATTTTGCCTTATGATATCAATACATGGGACTAATTTTGTTATTCCAGTATTGATACGAAAAGCCCTGTATTGATATACAACACAAATTTTGCTTCCAATCTCAACACAAGGAATTTTGTATCGATATTAAGCATAAAATTTTCCTTAGGTATCGATATTCCATGCCTTGTAGCGATACACCTTGACCAAAATTCATGATTTTAGTGACAATATAACTTTGTAAGATATTAAAGCCTTTTGTATCGAACCATAGCCAAAAGTATCAATACATGACTTTTTTTTATTGATACAACAATGATTTTTAGGGTTTCAATGATGTAACAATCATGTATCAATACCTAGAGGCCATGTATCGATACCTACTCATACATATATAGATTTTATGCACTTTTGGCCTCCTAGACACCTTACCTCAATTAGGAATAATGGATGATTAATGTGTGGTTATCTAAATGGACCCGATGATACCCTAAATAGTGACTCTTCATGCCTTGGATGATAGCCTAGCAAAATAGGGTGTCTACAGCTAGCCCTCTTTAGCTATTGCTGGGTATCATGAATAAGGCAAACACCGATAGATACCATTTTATCTTAGACATGCTTGATGCTATCTTGTGTTCTTATAATGAAAAGACCATAAACAGTACAATGCCAGGATAAAACAATATTTTGGTGATGATTTTGACTTTTTTGGCAAAAAGTAAAACTTTAATTTTTAGATGAAAAACCTAGACTATGATCTTAGGCTTGACCAATCCCTAGGTTTAACTTAAAAATGACAATGCAACTAATTCGTCCAACAACATTAGACTTTGAAAAGGTTTCTTAATAGTTTTTAGATGAAAGACCTAAGCTATGATCCTAGGCTCAACTTATCCCTAGGTTCGACTTAAAAAAAGATAGAATGCTAATGTGTTGAATCATAGCTAGCAATATTGGACTTTGAAAAGATTTCTTGACAAAGGTTTTTGATAGAGATTTTTTACAAAAGTTATTGAAAAAGGTTCTTGATGAAGATACCAATAAGCCAGATCACAATATTCTAGCAATATTAGATTTTGAAGCGGTATTTTAACAGAAATTCTTGACAAAAGTTCTTGACAAAGGTTATTGACAAGGATGCCAACAAGCCAGATCATGACATTCTAGTAATATTGAACTTTGAAAGGATTTTTCAATAGAGGTTCTTGACAGAGATTTTTAACAAAAGTTCTTAACAAAGGTTCTTAGTGAAAATGCCAATAAGCTGGATCATGATGTTCTAGTAATATTAGACTTTGAAAGGATTTCTTGATAGAGGTTTTTGATAGAGGTTCTTGATAGAGGTTTTTAATAAGGATGCCAATAAGCCAAAATACAACATTCTAGTAATACTAGACTTTGAAATTATTTCTTGATAAAAGGTTTTTGATTGGTATTCTTAATAAAAGTTCTTAACAAAGGCTAATTAGTCGGATGTGACCTACCAGCGTCATTGGGTTTTGACTTTTAATGATGCGATGTCTTAGAGTGATAAAGATTCTACTTGAGTAACCTTTTAATTTTCAATGTCAAAGATATTTACCATGAAGTTCTTCAAAGCTTGAAAGATCATGCTTGATACGATGTTAATGGCTCTCCTACACGGTGAGAGTTCAGATGATTATTGTTTACTAAGAATGTTTGATGATCTATTTTGATAGGGTTGGTTGATTTTGCTAATGGCATAAGGATTGGATAACTTTTGAGCTTGGTTGTTTGCATATCTTGGCTAGATTAGTTAGTGTTTGAGTTTTAATGAGATTTTTGATTGGGGTGCATGAATTCGACTTAGGTTAGTTTTAATAGTTTTTTCATTACTGATGACCTTGGGAAACCTAGAATGGTTTGATATATGATCACAACTAGTACATGTCAAATGTAAGGGACTCATGGTCTACACAATTAAGGCATGAACAAAATTCCTTATGCTTTTCTCATCTTTTCAATGTAATATCAAGAAATCTTGATGATTATTAAATATTATCAATGAAATGACAAGCATTATGCAATTCAAATGTAATGCATAGGGTTAAAAAATAAGATAACACTTTATTAATGGTAAAAAGATGATACAATTTGGTTTACATTTAACAGGGTATAATGATAATGAAAGGGTCTTTGTGGTGATCGATGCCTTTGGCAATCATGATATGATTATTTCTCTAATGCATCTCGAAATCTTTCCCACATGGTTAACATGCCTGATGCGAGTTGATCTTCTGAAAACCCCTAAGATTACCTCATGCCATTTTTAGTTACCTCTGACTTTGGTGTTTGCTTCCTTATCCTTCAAACTAAGGTCAGGTTTAAGTGAGGTTTGACTTTGATTTGGTATTCGATCAAAGGTAAGTTTAAAAAGGATTTGATTCAGCATGGCAAGGATTTAGTGGTGAATTAGATTAAGGTTTTTTGATAGGTAGTTGGATAAGATCTAATAGGGTTTAGGTTTGGTCAAGGCTAGTTTTTCTTAGTTACCCTTTTGGGTTCTTAACTCAAGTCGGGTTGATTGTCTAAATGCCCTTTTTAGGTTTTCATCCAAATCCTTTTTTTTAACTTGTTTTTTTTAAACTTTTTTTACTTTGTTTTATGCAGAGGACACCCTTTTAGGTTTTCATCCTTTAAGTATAGTATTTCTTGATAGAGTTTAAATTAACTAGATTGGCAAAATGTTGCCATCCATTTCTGTTAGGATCAAGGTACCTCCAGAGAAAGCTTGTCTCACAACATAAGGTTCCTTCCAATTAAGGGTCTATTTGCCTTTGGCATTTTTCTAGATGGAAAGGATTTTCCTAAGCACCAATTTGCCTCCATGAAATAGATAAGGGTGGACTTTTTGTCATGGGCCCTTACCATGCACTTTTGATACAATTGCCTATGGCAAATGGCTTTTAGCACTTTTCTTTGATAAGATTCAGCTAATCATATTTGTTCATGATTTTTTTAGCTTTTTCAAGTTTAGCCTCCATTAAGACTCTTAGAAAAGGGATCTTAACTTTGATAGGCTAGATGACTTTTATCTCGTAGAGAAAGGAAAATAGGGTAGCACCTATGGAAGTTGAAACTAAAGATCAATATACATGGACTATGAAGGGCAGCCTTTCATGCCGATCTTTATAAGTCTCGACCATTTTCTTGACTATCCTCTTGATGTTCTTGTTGGCTACCTCAACTGCCTTGTTCATTTTTGGATAGTATGGTATCAAGTTGTGATACTGGACTTTGATTTGAAAGTATATTGCTCGCATCATACTGTTTTCAAGTTGCAAGCACTGTCTATAATGATTTGTTAGAGAAGTGCATATCGACAGATAAGGTTTTGCTTCATGAACTTACATACAATTGATTTAGTGACATTTGCATATGAAGCCGTCTTTACCCATTTAGTGAAGTAGTTGATTACCACTAGGATGAGCTAGTGTCTATTAGAAGCCTTGGGGGTGATTTTGGCCCAATCATATCCATGCTCCACATAGAAAAGGGCCACGACCCTGTCATGACATGGAGTAGTGAGGGTGAGATGTTAGTCTTGTTTACATAGATTTGACATTTGTGATATATCCAAGTGTAGTCAATATAGTTTTCTTTTTTAGAGTTAAAGAGTGATAGCCTGATTACATAACTTATTTAGCTATCCAATGTCCATCAACATGAACGCTGCAAATCCCTTTATGAACTTCATCCAGAATTCTTTTGGCTTCTTGATCATTAACACATCTAAGCAGCACTTGATCCAAAACGTTTCTTATATAAGATTTCCCTACCTAGAATAAATCCCACAACCATTCTTCTGATGGTTTTTTTATCATTCTCTATGGCATGTTCAAGGTATTTTTTTATTCTTAACATAGTGGAGGATGTCATGATATCATGGTAGGCCATCCTTCTATTGTTTGATGTTTTGATAATGTACATGGGCTATATAAATCCTCATCTGGATAAGAATAACATCTTTGACTAACTTTGAATATAGATGACAAGGTAAATAGGGCATCAACTATTTGGTTCTCTTATTGAGATAACTGTTGAAAACTAACACTTTTAAATTTTTTCTTGAGTTTTGAGATTAGTTTTCCATAATAGATTAGATTGGGGTCATGGGTATGCCATTCTTTTTTTAGTTGGTAGATAACTAGGGTTAAATCCTTCAAAACCCATAAAATCTTGATATTTCTCTCGATAGCCATGTGAAGCCCTATTACATAGGTTTTATATTCTATTATATTATTGGTGCAGTTAAAATTTATTCTAGATGTGAAAGGATAGTGACTCCTATCATGTATGATCAATATTACTCTGATTTAATGCCCAAGAGCATTTGACACTTCATTAAGGTACATCTTCTAGAATTAATCATGACTAGGGATTTCTTCTTCTTCAGTTACGCATATTAGGTCCTCATCCATGAAATCAAAGTCCAATGGATCATAGTCACTCATTACTCGAGCTACCAAGAAATCAGTTATTGCATTACCATTAATGGCTTTTTGGTTAACATAGACAATGTCATATTCAAAAAGTAAAACTTGCCATCTGGCTAATCTTCTTGATAGTACAAGGGCTTCGCATAGGTACTTGATGCAATCAAGCTTTGTGATTAGCTATGTGGTATGGTACAACATATACTGCCTAAGTGTTTAGGCGCTCTAAGCTACCACACAATGTACTTTTCCATTATGGAATAATTGTTCTCATACTCTATGAACTTCTTACTTAGGTAGTAAATGGCTTGTTCTTTCCTTCCCAACTTGTCATGTTGTCCAAGCACACAACCCATAAATTTGTCAAATACTGATAGGTAGAGGATTAGAGGTCAACTAGGAACTGTTGATACTAGTACTAGCGAGTTTGACAAGTAATATTTGACTTTGTTAAAGGCTTCTTGACATTTTTCATTCCATTCCTAGGGGTTTTATTTCTAAAAGAGTCAGAAGAGCAGGTCGCATCTATTAGTAGCTATGATATGAATCTGGAGATGTAATTTAGCCACCCTAGGAAACTTCTCACCTTCTTTTGGGTCTGAGGTGCCAATATGTTTTGAATAGCCTTGACTTAATCTGTGTCAACTTTAATCCCTTTTTCATTTATGATAAAGCCAGTAGCTTCTTGGATATGACATCAACATTTGGTAGGGTTTAACTTTAGCTGGAACTTTCATGATTGTTCAAAGAGCTTCTAAAGGTTAAGGACATGTTCTTCTTCTCGTGTTGACTTGGTAATCATATCATCCACATCAACCTCAAGCTTCTTATGCATTTGGTTAAGGAATAGTGTTACCATGGCTTTTTGATAGGTTGCCCTAGTGTTCTTGATTCTGAAAGGCATGACCTTGTAGCAGAATATGCCTTACATGGTTACAAAAGTATTTTTCTCTATGTTTTCGGGTGCCATCTTGATCTAGTTATAACTCGAGAATCTATCCATAAAGAAAAAAAAGGAATTCTTAGGGTGTTGTTAATAAAATATCGATGTAGGGTAATGGGAAGTTGTCTTTCGGGCTGGCCCAATTTAAATCCCAATAATAAGAACACGTTCCCATTTTACCATCTTTTTTAAGAACTGGGATGATATTGGTAACCCATTTTAGATATTTGGCTACTTCAAGGAATCCTAACTCAAATTATTTCTTAACTTCTTATTTAATCTTAAATAGCATATTTGGTTTCATCCTTCATAGTTTTTGCTGGATTGGTTTGCATTTAGGTTTGAGGGAAAGCTTGTCGACCACAATGTCATTATCAAGTCTAGGCATGTCTCGATATGACCAGGCAAATATGTCTTGATACTCTTAAAATAGGTTTATTAGTTTGGTCCTAGTATAGGGTTTTATGGAAGTTCCAATTTTGACCTCTTTTTTATCTACTTTAATCATAATTTATGACTTCAATTGGTTCCTCATGGGGCAAAATCTGTGTTTCTTCATGCTTAACTAATCATAATATATCTGGTGGCATAGAACTCTTCCTAGAAATTTTTGTTGGAATCAAGTTCACTAATATAGATTTATTATTAGAAATCAATCTCTGTGAGCTCATTGAAAACATCCATGTCATTTTTATCAGAGCATCTGGAAAGGTTGAGGAAATAAAAAAATAGATAAAAGTATGTATAGACAAAGACTTTAAATAAAGACAAACAATAAAATTAGCATACAAGATGAAATGCTTTATGAAAAAGTCATTTTTATTGATAGTATTTGATAAAAGATGCCCATTACCTAGGATCCCGTAGGTTTTTAATTCTTCATATAACATGTAAATAGACTTAAAGCACAGAGGTTTCTAGCAATGCCCTATTGTTAAAAACATGTTCTGATGAGTGGGAGTAGGTTTTATTGCTTGGCTTCGACAGTTTTGATAGATTATTGGTAGCATAAATTCAGAGGTCGCAAATTGCATGGTTTAAAATGACCAGAACATCTTTGACTTTCATTTTTTGACTGATTTGGGTCTATGCATCCTTTTGATCATAATGTCTCATAAATTGATGTGAATACCATTGGTTTGGAACTTAACTTTTGACCTAATAGATGGGCCAACCTTTAATCCTAGCTTTTTTGACTTGCTGTTTCTTATACCGTATATTGGGCTTAAACCCTAGGCCTTTTTTATTGACCATGATAATGACCTTCAAAGCTCTAGCCATACCTTGCAGAATCTTACTAAACCTTTTACCAACTTGATGACCCTTGCCAACAGTCAACTTCAAACCCATAAAAGTATTCGTCGGTAATGGAGGCTCAACTATCGATAGGCCTTCTCTTATGAATATAGCCTTAACAAACCTAAATAACTAGAAAGATGGCTCTGGTGCATCTTTATTTAGTTTAATGTAAAGGTCATCAGTGGAAATGGTAGCTATCATTTCCTCTGCAGCCCTATTATCAATCACAAATTTTAATTTCTACTGCAAAGACAATGTTAACCTGACTAAATGTATCTAGGACTCTTCAAAAGGCAATTGTAAGATGAAAAAATGTCGATTACTTAGAAATCAATCTCGTAGGTGCATAAGCCTATCTGAAGTAGAATAATGATGTTTTCAGTGACTTCATGATAAGTCTTGTTAAATGCTCGCACTACTATACGGCTATAATTGATGTGGGATGGATCAATGGGGAGCTTGTTTAAGGTGGCTAAAGGCATGACATTGAGTAAAAGCCATTATCTATGAGAACTTTTGGTAGAATGTGACCTTTATAGCAGGTGGTGATATGGAGGGCTTTGTAGTTGCCCTTACCCCTAGAAGAGATCTTGTCATCAGTGAATAAGATATAGTTATCAATGGTAATGTTGTTCATTAGGCAATCCAATTTGCCTATTGAAATGTTCGATGGCACATACAGCTCATTCAACACTTTCAACAATATATTTCAATCAACTTTTGAGTTAAAAAGTACCAATAACATAAAGATCATGGTGGTTTTCTCTCAGCTAATCAATGATACCATACTTACTGTGCTTGATGAATTTTGAAAACTCGATGGCTTCTTTTCTATCCACTGCCCCTTTGATTTTTTCCAAACTCAAGATCTTTTATCTTATCTTGAGATATGTCAATTATCAAGGATGTGTCACTTTTTTTACTATCTTCAGTTAGAGGTGCATAACATCTGCCATCATGGGTCAAGTGGCTGACTCTTGACAAGTTAATAACAGTGGATAATTGGGTGGGCTCCTCAATTATCATAACTCAGCCCTCATATTTCTAAGGAACAGTTTTGTCACTCTTATATGGGGATGGCGCAAGGGCCTTTATGAATAATCTTGGCATAGGTGTTGAAGAACTCAGCCTGGAGTTTAATTATACATAGATTCTTCTTTCGTACGATGGTTATGCCAATTTTTCCTCAATCATATTCACTGATTTGGTAGAAGTTGTTTGATTCTTATCATAAATTCAATTCTGCCCTCATTGATCATTATTTGGACCATCATGCAAAATTTTTTATGCGTTTAGAGGGTATGGCCATGAATAATGTGGAAGTCACAGAAATCATAAAGTTCTTTTTCTATTGGAGCACAAGTTTCCTGCCTCTAATGATGATCCACACAAATGCCTATTGGAGCCTTCATGAGGTTTGATGGTTCTTCGATCTAGCTAGAAGGCTTCTCAAGTCTTAACCAAAAGGTTTCTTGCCAATAGGTATAAATTCAATGTGATCCGAGAACAATTACCTTACCTATTATGACAAAGAGAAGAAAAAAATAGCTCCATAAAGAAGTAGCTATTTTTTGCAGATGCTAATAAACAGATCCAAAAATTAGAATTCTTGATTTTAATTGATTCCATTAAGATATAAAATTGATTTTTTACCTTACAGTGATAAAATTTTTTTAACATCACTTAGAATTCCAATCGACACGAAGAAGGCTTAGAGAAGCAAGGATTTTGAGATTTGGCCAATTGCACAACTTTTGTGAAAAACTAATCTCTTAATGCTAGAAAACTATTTTTCTATTTTCGTTGTGTCAAGAATGATTCAAGAACACTAAAAAAACCATGAAAACACAAAGAGAGCTTAAAGAAGTATAGGTGTTGCCCAAACTCCTCAGAGAAGTCTAGGTTAGTGCATAAGGTTTTCCTAATGCTTCATATTAGCCAAAAAAGCTTTAACAATGCATTTAAATACCCCCTAGGCTTGGTTAGGCTTAACTATTATGTCAACTGAGCCCAATATTAACATGCCCAAAAGGTGGCCCTACTTTGGGGTGTTTTTTGGAGTCCCAATTGAAACTCTTTTAATTAGCTTGTACAAGATTAGGCTTTAATACTAATTTATTAATATTTTAGCCCAATAGCACACCAAAGACAGCTATTCCATTTGCCTAGCCTATTAGCAAGCCCAACTTGAAGTAGTTACAACTACACTCCCTTGACTTGATAATTAAGACTTTTGGCCTAACTCTTAAATTTATGTGTTGGATAATTTAATTCATAGTTAAATTTCTAACCCAAGTAAAACAATTTTACATCATGTAAATAATATTAAATAATTAATTAAAATAATTCTCAAATAATTATTTAATTTTTCAAATATAATTATTTGATTTTATTTAATAAAATCCCTAAACCATGTTTACAATAGATATTTTTTTATGAGACATTCTTATCTTTATTGCCATATTAAGACATCTCTAATTAGATATCATAAATCTACTTTATGTATTAAATTATTTTGAATTGAACTAATTCAATTAAGTCATCATTATTATACCTTTTATTTAATTAAATCTACTTAATTAAATCCCAGTTTTAATCTAATATATAATCTTATTATGTATGACCTATTAGGCTTCCATCATAATGACAATAAATATAATTAACCAATTAAGTGTATTTATATTTATAAACCAAGATTGGCCTGCCACCCAGTATACAAGAAGGGTCAATATGGCCTTTTAAAAAAACTTTCAATAACCAACCTCTTAGTGTACTTCGATCCTTTACCAGATATCCCTAAAAGATCTTGAGCATGGTGCAGTGTCTACTTATGTATCGCTCCATATTAGTTCTTGTAGCTTTCAATTAACCTCATAAATTTGGAGAAACAATTTCTCCTAAATTCACCATGTGTTAGATACGATATGTGGTATAAAAATGGGGAAAAAAATGATCTTGGAGATTGTTGAATGCTTACTCTTAAACTCTTTGTTTACACCGTAGTGATATTATTTGTTTCTCTCTTCATCTCCAGATTCCTATCTAATGATCCGGGACGTAATCCTGGATGCGAAGAATAAAAAAAGGAGAGTTCCTTGCTTTATTTTTAGAAATGGTATTAGGATTTGATCTATTCCATTGTCAAAAACTGAAACGGAAAGAGAGGGATTCAAACCCTCTGTACGAATAAATCGCACAACGGATTAGCAATCTGACGCCAAAGCCAATAACAAATGAGATATGTCTCTAATGTCAATTTGAGTTGTGATCTTCTCCAAATCACTCATTCATACACCATATAATTCATGTCATACCCAACGTAACTTACCTTAAGCATCCATCCATTGTGGACCATTTTAGATAAACCAAAGTATGACACTCTTCATACAAGATAACTTAGTATCATAAGTTTGAGGACTAATATATACAATTGGCAATGAGAACATATTCCATAGACACTTGAGTTACTTATACCAAATGGAGTTATCATATAAGACATATTCAGTGAACTTGTTTCCATAAAACAAGCACCTTTATGCTATCCCTAAGTATCTTCACCCTTCAACTTTTATGAGATAAAAGAGTTGCATGCATCAAATGCATAGAGGCTTAGCATATAAGAGTCTTCGTGCATTGTCAATGCCTTGTCTTGACAATACAATGACTAGGAATATTTTTGGAAACATAGCTTTAATGCATAAGGATCTTATCATCGTAACTTTATTACTAATTTTGCAAGGCCATTATGTTTCATGGGCTTTATCCATTTAGTTTCTGCATGATTATCAATCACCTTTGTAACATAAGTGATAAGTTTGCATTATTAACTACTATATGCCTTATCAAATCTGATTGGCTTTAGGGCATATACTAACATGGCATTTGCCTTCCCTTGTTTCTTTTTGTTAGTAGCAGGCTTCTTACTTGACCCAAAGACTCACCTGCTGACATTTTGCCTTTTTAATTGTTGCATTGATCATCTCACCAGATAAAACCATGTCCAGGAACTTTCTAGTGGCCTACCCTACCAGTTTTTCATAATACAGGGCGCATAGGGTGTTGATGAATGTCATTGTTATCTCATTTTTTGTTAAGGGGGTTAGACTAGGGCTGCCTCTTTCCTCCATCATTTGGCGTACTACTTGAAAATTTTAGTGGGCTTTTTCTCTAGATTTATGAGAGAAAACTAATTAAGAGCCCAATCCAACACATGTGGGTATTGATTTAAGAAAGCCCTTGCCAAGTTAGCCCATGACTGAATTTTGACATTATGAAGCTCGATGTACCATAAGGCAATCGCCCTAGTCAAATTATACTGAAAATAGTGAATAAGGAGTTTTTCATTCTTTTCATACTCTGCCATCTTTCTGAGGTACATCCAAATATGCATTATAGGTTCACTAGTTCCATTAAACTTCTCAAAATCTGGTTCCTTGAACTTTAGAGAAATGATAAGACTAAACACCAAAGATAAAAATTCTACACCAATGGCTCCAAACTTGTCATTCCCCTTAATGGCTCGGAGGCGTTTCTCTAGTAGTTGATACTTGCTTATTTTATTGGTATACATTACAAACTTCTGACCATTTGTTTTTTCTTAATCATCATGGTCAAGGGTTACAAGATTAACTAAGGAGACTCTCATATTCACCCTTTGAAATCTAAGGACAAATTAATCATGTCATGTCATCTACCTTAATTTGAGTTGCAAAAATTTACTCGGTAAGGTGGTAGTGACACTCGTAATGATTTAAGCATGCTTACTTAACCATCACCTGCCATTCTCGTTCTTATTGTGTGGATATTCTCACTAATTCATTGATCTAGTCTTGACGAGCTTAGAGGGATTGCTTTAAATTTTGAACCCTAGCTGTTAAATTTTTATTCTCAACTTGATCTATTTTCAAGTCCTGCACTCGAGCTACTAGATGTTCATTCCTCTTTTAATAAGTAGCCATGAGAGCATAAGCCCTTATGAGCTTCTCTCTAGTTGGTCTAGCTTTTTCCTTCCATTGTCGAAGGCAGTAAGCTATGCTTCCCACTCAGCTGATGACTTACTAATGCATTAGTACTTACTTCTTTTAGAAGTGCCATGTAGTCCTTAGTCAGACTTTCGATATCTTTCTTAATGTGATCTCTCCTTAACAACTTGATTTATCTCACCATCCCATAGGTAGATATCCATTTCTAACTGACTCTTTTCCTTTTTTAACTAAGAATTTTTATGACAAAGGTAGCCTTTTCTTGTTCAAATTCTCGTTTGAGTAGTTTTACTTCAAAATGAGATTCGTCCATTGAAACTTGAGATGCCCCTACATTGGGTAGCGATAAAGTGTTGCTGATGCGATGGATCCTCCATTCATCATACCCCAGAGTCATTGTGCTTAATTTCCAATATCTTTCCATGTAGAGGACATGCCTACAGGCATGGAAGTCTGATTAGACTTTTGACTTGTAGTTGGCTTCTCCATATTCAAAGTCCCAATACTCAAGGTCTTCAAAAAATGAGATGAACTATTGGCATTGGAACTATCACAAAATTAGGAGGGGTGCATAGCTGGTGCTTCCCCACAACTTATAAGTGGTACACAAGTATAATATCTACATCTGTATATGATTGATTGAGGAGACATCCACAGGGCATTCCAAGTAACTTCTTTTCCTTCGAGATTCCAAATTTTTTGACCTATTGTTCCTTAGACTTGTCTTCAGGGCATTCTTTCTCAAGGACCTTAGAGAGACGGTTGAAGTTAGAGAAGAAATTATGCATTATTCTCCCCTCATCGATGCAAAAGTGGCTATCGAGCTAAATGTGAAAGAACAAGGCATATCCGATAATCTACCTGTCATAATTTTCTTGTAAAAACTAAGAGTTCGAATGGTCTTGATAATAATGGCAGATGCAGGGTTGATGTTGCAATATAACCGAGAGAAGAAACCCATGACTATTGCTTTCACATAACCTAAGGTCTTTAGGAATATGTCCAATTCATATATTGCCGAAGGGTCGACATCCTGAACTTTCTTTGGATTAATGAGATTAGCCATTGCTTCTTTTAGACTAGCCCAAGAAATGCACTTATTACTCCCTTTTGTCTTGACATGGCCATCAATCCAAGACTCCGTGGCCTCAAATATCTATGTTATTCTCTTCTTGAATTGTAGAGGTCGCAACACTTTGCTGTATATCCTATCAGACTTGGCCCTTTCAATGTTGATCTATGTTGTGTATTCATTGACGATAAGAGCCAAATATTTCTAATTGAAGGGGAAACAATGGTATGCCAGATTCTAGAATTGTGATGCTACTCGCGATAGGCCAACATCTAACTAAACTTGGAGTAAGAGGGCTATCTTTTCATATATTTTTATGAACAATTATCTTTTAACGTTGCCCTAACTAGCCCAAATATGTTTCAAAACTTGCCAATCATTATGATGGAAACCAATATTGACCTTTTCATGCACTATTGAAATGTAATCGGGCTTAAAAATATCTTCGTGTTTACACTGTCAATCGTCTAACCATGCTTTAACTTCTTCAAAAGACTTGAGGATAGGAATGGACTATTGCTCCATGACAAAAACCCCTTATTAAACACTGGGCCTTCAACCAATTGTCCTATAATGATGATTATGATGCATGATGCAGGGACCAATCAAGAAACAAAAGGAAATAGGTTAGTGAAAATACAAAATAACATAGACAAGAATGACAAATAAAAGAATGGAAACAAAAATAAATCTTGAAAATTGCCTCGATAGTAGGCATAGTGATGCCTAGGGGGACATGACAATTACAAGTATCATGACAAGCTAAGGATCCACAAACAATGTAACGACATGTCACAGGTTAAAAGTTGCCCTTATTGAGATGATATGATACCTCGAGGGATAAACTGATAGCCTAAACGGTGACATATGTACACCATCATTTAGTATTTGACATGTGTTAAGCCATTGGTCAGTTAGCATAAGGGCTTATTTGGGTGATATTTTGCTTTTATCGAGATGGTACGATACCTCTTAGGGACAAAAAAAACTAGGTAGGTAGTGATGTTCATTATTTATCATCCAAAGTAGGATATATGTTAAACTGCCATTCGAGCAGCAAAATGGCTTATTCAGCTTAGATATGACTTTCTTTAAGGCAACATGGTGTTTTGTAAGTGATGACATTTGTTTGCCATCACTCACTGATTGACAAGGGTTAGCCATAAATTGGACAACATAATGTCGTGTCTTATCACTGACATGACACATATAGGTAATAATTTTCGTTCACTATTGCTACATAACTATGTTATATGAGAGTAAAGTTTAGAAGTGTTTCTCTGAGTGTTCTTATTTTTGGGTTATTCTAAAAACATTTTGGAATGGTTTGACATGGCTTAGCTCGTATAGCTCATTACATGGAGTTTAAGTTAACATCTAAATGGGTATATGGATCACTCCTTTCTCCAAAGAAGATAGTCAATTCACCCCAATCCTAGGCCTATCACAAGTTTGGCGGAATAGGTTCAATCTAGTGGATGTATTTTCCTATGAAAATGCAAAAGGTACTTATGAACGACATAGGTAATTTACACCCCAAAAAAGTTATTTCTATGCTTATGCATAGAGGTGGCAAAATAAACTTGAACCTAAAAACTCGTTTGAAAAACCCAAGCTCGCACCGAACTTGAGAAAACCCGAACCTAAAAAAGCTCAAACTTGAAAGAACATTAACTCGAAGGAACCTAAACCCAGAATAACTCAAACCTGAAAGAGCTTAAACTTGAGCCTGACTTGAACCCGAATTTAATACTAAAAATAAAAATGATGAAATTATAATTAACTAATTTTTTATAAAGCAAAAATTTTAATTATCAATTTTATCTTTATATTCTTTTAATAATTTAATTACATATTAAAAACTTAATTTATATTTTATATATGATTAAACTTGCTCATGGGTTGGGTCGGGCTATGAATCGAATTTTTTTAAAATCCCAAGCATAAACCATTATTTGACATGCCTAGATGTGCCTACCTAAGCCAGAATTACTGTTCATCACAATAAAAATATTTTTTATTAATATTTATATATTTTATAATTAAATTTATATAAAAATATATATTATTTTAATTTAAATCACTGTTCTTGGTTGGGCTGAGCTTGTGCAAAACAAAAATATGGTGAAATAATAATTTATCAAAAGTAAATCATATCATAAGCACTGAAAACATTATCAGTAAGGTATATCATCTATTTATTATATTTTCTTAAATTTAATTAGTTAAACTCATTAAATATTAAGAGTTTATGTATGTTAGTAGTAAAATTTTAAGTGTATCATTGAATACTATACTTATTTTATTATTGTTATGTCAAGTAATGATAATTAAAGTCTGATAATAGCATAATAAAGTAATAAGGTAAAATAAAACATATAGAAGCCATAATAGATAATACCATTTCAAAAAAAAAAAAATCATATGTTAGATTTAGACTAGCAACTAAACCTATTCACAGGCTGGAACAATTAGGCCTATGTCTCAAATTTTAAGTTTCAGGCAGGCTTGACCCAAAATATTTTTTTAAAATAAAATAATATATTTTCATTTAAATTTAACTATAAATATTGCAAATATTAATATAAAAATACCTTTTAATATTATGAATAATGATTCACGCTTAAATGGGCAGGCCTAGCCGAATTTCGTCTTGAGCTTAGAATTTAAAATTTTTCAAGCTATAGTTAGGCCTATAGAATTGAACTAAGAATTTTTTCAAGCCGAACCGAGCCAAATTCAAGACTCGTCTTAGAATTCAAAATTGCATAAAAGTGATTGCATTGAACATAAAATAAAAAATGATGTAAAACATACTCAAACTTGAAAAGGCCTGAACTTGAATAGACCCAAACCCAAATAGGCCCAAACCCAAACAAGCCTAAACCTAAAACTCAAACTCAAAAGAACTCAAACTTAAATAGGCCTAAACCCTAATAGGCCTCAAACCTGCCCAAACCCACCCAATTACCACATTTACCTGTGTGGAGTGGTATTCACAAAGGTGGATAGCTCACTTCCTCTTAATAATTAAGACCCTAACCTCACCAAAGAGTTTGGTGCGAATCTAATGCAAATCCATGTGCATGATGTGTGTCAGGGAAATAAACAAACCTTTTATTTATCCTCGCATTACCATATTTATTCAAATCGATATTTATTTGAGAATAAGATAGTCCCTGATAATCACATGACAATGAATCATCATAAATAAAAGGTTAATAGACAAAAAATAGGAAAGGATTATAGTTAAATAATAATAAAAATCGAGAAATTGAGGAAATCGAGATCTAAGCAAGACATGGCTAGCTGTAGGCCTAACTTTGTAAATTAGTCCCTAGTGAAATCACCAAGCTATCAGCACCGTGCCAACCAAAAAAATCCCTTATGGATCAAAATGCATGTGTGACTTAACATATTTGTGTGTAGGAAAATGATAAAATTATTGACATGGAAATGTCCTATTAACTAAGACTTTTCCTTTATAACTTAAAAAGGGGACCGTTGGATGAACAGCTTATCTAATTAGTCTTGGAAAGCCACTTCGAACTAGCCAACACTTGAAGTTGCCATTGATCATTTGGATTAGGCATGATCAGATGCTTATTGAAATTGTTATTTAGAGTTATGAGACATTGAGTTCATGGTCTATGTGGTCCAGAGATTTGATGGTTGGGCTCGAGAGTTGGTTATGCGCAAGAAGGTATAAACCTCCTTGTGACACCTAAAATCGATACCTTTCTAGCCATGTCCTAACTTGGTTTTGTTTTCCTTGATTTTAAATTGTCATAATTTTGATATAATCCCCTTTTCATGCATAAATTTGTATAAAATAAATTTAGGTTTTAGATAAAAATATTCTCTAGATTTAAATTTTGAAAATCACATATTCCTCATCAAGCACTAGAGAGATACTGATCTATAATATTGCCTTAAAGTTTTTTACGAAACAATTTTGAAAATATAGATGCAAGATGACCATCACAAAAGAAATGTGTTAGTATGATGATCAAATTAGATAATACTGCATACAATAAATCACACAAAGCAACAAAAGAGAAATAGGAGGAGGAACGATCGAAATGTACCTTATAATTATCATCAGTTATCCAAAAATAACCAAGTTGACAACTTTGAGATGCATTTGGATCCATTGATTAACTGAGGCATGAAAACCAGGTTTGAACTTTTTCAAAGTCCAAAAAAACTCAAGAGAGAAAAAATTTTGATTTTGTTATAAATTTTGAAAAGCGAGGTTGGAGTATCCACTTGAAAAAAGGGTTAAAGTATCCCAATAGATGAAAATTATAATGACTTTTGGAAAGATGAGCTTGAAAGACATAGCTTGACAAAGGTTTAGCGATTTCTAGACAAAATGACATTTCGACAACTCTTGACAAAATTGATAAAATAGGAGAAGTGGAATTTGAAAAAAGGCTCATGCATTATTCTAAGCCTACGAGGTTGACCCACTTATTTTAACTTAAAAGGGTTAATGGGGATCACTTGGAGAAATTCAAATCCCTCGGAGGGGGAATTCAAAAAAATTAATTAATCTTAACCAATGGTAAAAACAAGGGATAGCATCGCACTACCCCCTTTTTGATTTTATTTCGAGCAAATTTGAAGGTTTCAGATGCCAAGTGAGCTACCATTGGAAAGATTACTTGACAAGATTTAATACAAAAATATTCCAAAAAATCACCTTCCGAGTGCAAATAATTTTTGAATTTAGGAAAACAACAATGCTGACAACACGTGCTAGGGAAATGGTGTAGTAGACTTCAAAAAATCATTCTCGAATCATAAAGAATTGTTAAATCATAAACATCAACTTTTTGAAAAGAAAATTTTGCAAAATTTTTATGAAAAATATTTTAAAAATTCAAAAAATCATCTAGTGGGTCAAAATGGCCTAAATAGAATGCAAATCATAGATTTTAAGGGTCCTAGATAGCATTAGCTCAAAAAACCATAACTCGCTCATCCAAAATGATCTGAGGGCAAATAAGATACTGTTAACAGGTAACTCAATTCCCTTTTAGGCAAAAATATCATAAAATTCATGAAAAATGGTAAAGGGTTCAAAAATGATTTTTTTAATTTGTGACTATAGTGTTTTTAAGGCAAAAACAAGGAAGTTCTTCAATCTTTTAGGGTTCCTTAGGTATAAACCTGAGCCATGCACATCCGAACTTCTATGATAGAAAGAAAAAAATAAATAGGCTTCATAAGCTCATTTACACAATCCTAGAGTAGTTTGAGACCATGAAATAGCCCATTGACCATGTTACAAACACAAAGACTCTAGGTAAAAAGATCATGACAAACAATTTTGAACAATAAAAGAAGCATTTTATTTTTGGAAAATAGAACATTTAACCTCAATAAACATTGAATCTAAACATAGAAAACTTGACTTTTCCCCAAGATTGGAATACCAATCAATCTTTAAGTCCATATTAATCCTCATTTGTTGAGGTTAACATGGCCTTAACTTAGGGGTTTTAGGAAAATAGATTTTTGACAAGAAACAAACTAGTATTTTGACAAACACAAGATGAACTAAATATAATGTTCATGATGATAAACATGGGAGGCATATTCGTGTAAGCAAAAATGACATTTAAGCATAAAAACAATGATAACATGTGAGGAAAGGAGCATGAAAATGCATAAATATGTTAGCACAATGGATGACATCGAGAAATATGCCATGGAAATGATGTAAACATACTTAAATACAGAAGAACAACCTATTGGAATTTCATGACAACATTAAAACACATTTTCAAGATGAAACAAACACATAGGAATGAGGAAACATGATAGAGGAGTTCATAAGACAGGAGAAATGCTAAATTTACCACATCTTAGGCCACAAAATGCATGAAAATCCTAAGATAAGGTCATGGACAGCATGTTAAAACTCACTAAAATGATGGAAATGCAAAAATAAAAAGATGAAGGAAGAAAGGATAAAGAATATCCCCCCAAAAGCTTTAAGAACATTGTTAAGTAGAAAACGTTTTAAACTTATAGGTCACTATCTTGCTTTCCCTTACTATGATTTAGCAAGAAAAGGTGGCTAGGAAAGTGCTTCAAGTTTGGTATATCAATGAAGAGGTGTTTTTTAAGGAGAAATGATGGTTATGAAGGGTTTTAGTAGGGTTTTTGGAGGGCTGATGGGAAAGCTACGAGAATGAATATTTTCTAAGCATAAAAGCTTAGGTGAGAGTGTCTAAAGTTCCCTGTGGCTAAGCTCATAACTTATCTTATATAAGATTTAATCTTAGCCATCAAAAACCTAGCAAATTGGGGCTATTTAGGATATTTGGAGTCCACAATATGATGAGTTATTGTATTGAAGAGCAACCTTTCAACATTTGATTGGTTTGTGTATAGCTTTGGTAGTGGCAACAAACCATGCATAAGCTTATATATTGAGCAAGGTCTAGTTTACCCTTGATTAATCCACATTATAGCATGGTAACAAGCTTAATGGACCATTGAAAAATGTGATGATCTAATGTTTAAAGCCCAAAAACGAAGTCCATATGGTTTTTCGGAAGTTATGTCTAATTTTGTATGATTTTTTGACCAAGGTCATGACCAAACTCATGTTTGGATGCTAGGTGAAAAGATGTAAAAAATGGCATGAATCGGGCAAAACTTGCCTTGTGGTATCGATAGTAGAGACCTTATATCAATTAAGGCAAATTTTGCTTTCCAGTATCAATAAAAAAGAGCCTTGTATCAATACATAATGAAAACTTTGCTTCCAATCTCGATATACGAAATTTTGTATTGATACTAAGCACAAAATTTTCCCTAGGTATTGATACTTCATGCCCTGTATCAATACACCTTGACCAAAATTCATGATTTTGGCTACAACAAAACTTAGTATCGATACCAAAAACTTTTGTATCAATACCATAGCTAAAAGTATCAATGCATGGACTTTTATATCAATGCCAATAATGATTTTTTGGGGTTTTCATGACATGGCAGCCATGTGTCAATGCTTACTCATACAAATATAGATTTTACGCACCTTTGGGCTCTAAGACACCTCTTTCAACTTGGAATGATGGATAACAAATAAGTGCTTATCTGAATGGACCCGATGATGCCTCAAATAGTAAACCTTAATCCCTTCGATGATACCTTGGATAAATAGGGTGTCTGCAGCTACTTTCTTTAGCTATTGTAAAGCATAAGGAACAAAGCAAAGACCAATAGACACCATTTTGTTTAAGACATGTTTGATACTGCTTTTTCCTCTTGTAATGAAAAAAGCAAAATCAATACAATACTGGGCTAAAACAATATTTTGGCGATGATTTTGAGTTTTTTTGGCAAAAAGGCAAAGTTTGAAATCTAGAATGAACAACCTCAATTGCGATCTTAGGCTCGACCTATCCCTGGGTTCAACTTAAAAATGATAAAATGCCCACTAGCCGAATCACAGCTAGCAACATTGGATTTGAAAGGATTTTTTTTGACAAGTTTTTGGATGAAAGACCTAGGCTAAGAACCTAGGCTAAACCTATTCCTAGGTTCAACTTAAAAAAGATAAAATGCTAATATGCCAAATCATGGCTAGAAATATTGGAATTTGAAAAGATTTCTTGACAAAGTTTCTTCGTAAAGATTCTTAACAAAAGTTCTTCACAAAGGTTCATGATGAAGATCTAGATCACGATATTCTAGCAATATTAGACTTTGAAGAGATTTCTCGATAGAGATTCTTGACAAAAGTTCTTGACAAAGGTTCATGACAAAGATTCTAATGTTCCAGATCACGATATTCGAGCAATATGAACTTTGAAAGATTTCTTGGCAAAAGTTCTTAACGAAGATTCTTGACAAAAGTTTTAGCAAAGGTTTTTGATGAAAAAGCCAATAAGTCAAATTACGGCATTCCAGCAATATTGGACTTTGAAAGGATTTGTTGACAGAGGTTTTTGATAGGGATTCTTGACAAAATTTTTCGACAAAGGCCAATTAACCAAATATGATCTACTAGCATCATTGGGTTTTGACTTTTAATGATGTGATGTCTTGGAGAGATAAGGATCTTACTTGAATGACCTTTCAATTTTCAATGTCAAAGATTTTTAGTAGGATGTTCTTCGAAGCTCAACAAATCTGCTTGATTGCGATGCTGATAGGATGATGTTATGTGATAACAATATGTATGCATGATACAATGAAGCAAGTGCAACTTTCTTGATGATGTAACTATATGATCATGACATAAAGTCTAATATGGGCATAAAAATTGCAAGTTATTAGTTTGACTATAAGCTCTAATAACTGTTTCCCTGATGTAGTAAGTGAGGAGCTGACTTTGGACTTGATGGGCTTTAAGATCTTGACTCTTTTTTGGGTGACTAGATGGTCATTTTCTTTTTATGAGGCGTCTGATGGGCTCTCTTGATAGGGTGACAGTTCAAATGATCATTTTTGACTAAAGATGTTTGATGATCTATTTTAACAAGGTTGGTCGATTTTGCTAACGGCTTGAGGACTAGATGACTTTTGAGCTCGGTTGTTTGCATATCTTAGCTAGTTTAGTTAGTGTTTGTGTCTTGAAAAGATTTTTGACTAGGGTGCATAAATTTGACTTGGGTTAGTTTTGATAGTTTTTTCATGATTGATGACCTTGGGAAGCCCAAAATGGCTTGATATATGATTGTGCTAGTACATTTCAAATGTAAATGACTTATAGTCTAGACAATTAGAACATGAATAAAACTCCTTATGCTTTTTTTATCTTTTTAATGCAATATCAAGAAATCCTTATGTGAATTTTATTTGATTATCAAATATTACAAATAAAATGACAAGTATAATATGATGCAAATTTTGCTTCCAGTCTTGATATAAGGAATTTTGTATTGATACTAAGCATAAAATTTTCCTTAAGTATCGATACTTCATGTCCTATATCGATACACTTTAAAAAAAATTCATAATTTTAGCTATGACATAACCTGGTATCAATACCAAAACCTCTTGTATCGATACCATAACTAAAAGTATCGATACAAGGCTTTTTTTATCAATACCAATAATGATTTTTAGGGTTTTGATCACATGATGAACATGTATCAATACCCACTCATACAAATACAAATTTTATGCACTTTTGGTCTCCCCGCAGCTCACCTCAGCTAGGAATAAGGGATGATTGGCATGTGCTTATTCGAATGGACTTGATGATGCCCCAAATAGTAACCTTTGATGCCTTAGATGATAACTCGGGCAAAATGAGGTGTCTATAGCCAAATTATCTTCTGGTTGTGGCTTTAGAAGCCATCTAGATAGCATTAGAGAACCACCAGGCCAATAAAGGCTTCAACTACTATCTATGTGGATCACCGTTGGTGGTAGGAACTTGAACTACTCATGATTTTAGATTACCTCTCAAGAAGCCTACCAATTTAGATTTAGGAATCTTTTAAATCTACAAAACTCAAGATTATGATATCTTTGAGTTAGGTAATCTCTAATCATATGATTGGTTGAATTTAGATTTAATTCAATTATGTTTACAACATGTAAAATTCTACCTAACAGATCCATAAGGAAGTCCAATTTTTTATGTTGACTATTTTTGCTACTTATATTATGTTAATTATGAATTTTTAATTACTGTTTTTGCATGAGGCTAACTTTACTGAGACTACAATCCTCTTCAGTTGGCAGCTGATAGGTACGTCAAGTCCAATAAAGTCCAAGTCCACATGAGCTGGCACCTGATAGGAAAGTCAAGTCCTATTCAGTCTAAATCCTTATGAGCTAACACCTAATAAGAAGGTCATGTCCTATAGAATCCAAGTCCACATAAGTTGGCATCCAATAGGGAGGTCAAGCCCTATAAAGTCCAATCCCATATGAGCTGGCACCTAATAGGGAGCCTTATAGAGTCAAAGTCCACATGAGTTGGCACTTGATAAGGAGGTTAAGCCTTATAAAGTATAAGATCAAATGAGCTGCACCTAGTAGGGAGTAAACCAAGCAAGAAAATTTCATTTAGATTGTTTTACAATGTAGTTGGAATCACTACCAAAGGACCATGTACATCCTAGCAAGATTTTCATTTGATTTTTTTATTGCAAGCACTTAAAGGCATCATTCCACACCTGACAAAATAGTGTTTATTTGTCTTTGCCCCATTCCTAATACTTAGCAATGGCCAAAAAGAGGCAGTTGTAGACACCTAATTTTATCTTGGCCTCTATCTCAAGGCATTAACCAACCTAAATAGGCAAGTACGGATCCATTTCCCATCATTCCGTCCCAGGTAAAGTGTTAGGCAAGCCAAAGTTAAGCAAAATCTACATTTTTAGTTGAATGTATTGATACATGATCTTGGTTTATCGATATAATGGTTGCCTCACCAAATTTGAATGAAACAATGTTGTATCGATACATAAAGTTTTGTATTGATACAAGGCTTGAAAATACCTAAAATATAATTTTTTGACCTAGATGTATTGATACATAAGTGAAAGTACTGATACATTGGTGAATGTATCGATACAATTCCTTTTTGTATAAATGCATTCACCTAAACTGGTAGATGTATTGATATAACACCCTATTGTATTGATACATTTAGGCCATTTTGCCTGATTCATGTCTTTTTTCCCCTGTGTTATATTGTTCTAAAACACAAATATGACCATGATTTTGGCTCCAAAAATTACCCATATCAAACCAAGCTTTATAAAAATTATCTTAGACCTTAGAATTGGATCAATACAATTTTTAAGGGTCCATTAGGGTGGAAAATTAGGACATTTTATGAGATAATATGGTTTAATTGTGTTATGCCATGCATCGCTTTCTTTGGCTATAAATAGTGTTGTCGGTACCATATCGGTATCAGTCGTACCGGTCGATATGTATCAGTTTTGACATATAATGGTACTAGCGATAGTTGATT
>JBBYHK010229992.1:13566-30530 GCA_038382065.1 Adansonia grandidieri | reverse complement strand
TTTTTTTTTTTACTTGATTAAGAGATAGCTGCCAACCACATGTCAACAAAAAAAGGGATAGACGTGGCTGGCTGCAATCCTTGAGGGATTTTTTTTATGTATAGTAACCAGAGAAATTTGTTGGAGATATGGTAATGAATGCAATGGAAATACGATTAAATATTTATTGTGATAAACGAAAACAAAATATTTGAGTCTGCATTAAAAGTAATATATTCTAATGCTCTAATTAGAAGATTTAAAAATATATTCACGATTAATTAAGTTTTTATTTACTTTTCATTTTGTTTATATTATTGACAAAATTAATTTTAAGTTATTCATATAAGGTAAGGATATTATTAGATACTGAAAAGGGAACAAATATAATAATTTAATCAAAACAATTATATTTTAATTAAAAAAAGCCTTAAATATGTAAAATGCATTTATTAAATAATACATGGGAAATTTTTAAAATCATCTACGTGACAAGAATATGAACCATACACGACGGATGTTTTCCTTTTTTATTTATTAAATATTTTGACTTTCGTATATTTATATAATATTTATGTATATTACTTTAGTGTTTAAATTTTTACATCTTTTTAATAAAAGATTTTGTTAAGGATTATCATAAGAGCATCATATTTGGTAATACAATATATGATTATAAATAGTAACTTATATTATATTTAGTAACTTAATTATCCTTAATATCTGCCTAATATGCAAGCAAAATACGTTTATGAAATGCTTTACCAAGATTAGACAAACTTTGACTTTTCTATAATCATTTTTTTTCTTCTAATTTTGCCTTCAATTATTTCCATCAATATCCAACCTTTCATATCCAACAACTCATAGCAGGTTATATTATTATTATTTAATTTCTCCTCCAAAACTTTAATGCAAACTCGACATATAATTTGTTTCCAATGAAACTGATACTAAAAATAAGGGCATAAATAATAAAATTAGTGGAGCCTATTCTTCACAACCGAACATGCAACTATAAATGACAACTTTAATACCAATACTCAGAATAGCAACAAATGAGAACCCGAAAATGATAAATATAGACCAACTGTATTCGGAGAACTAATGAAGTAAACTAATAAGCAGAAACATGAAGACGGTGAGGGAGAGGAGTTATAGCAAGCAATGTGCCTTCGGCAGCTGGCAATTGCTTGGCTGCCCATCTATCTTATATTTAAGGCAGAGGTAATCGGGACAGCCATACTTCTGGCAGTTACACAATGCATACCCTGATTAATTCTTGTTTAAGAAGCGTTTTGTATTTTATGTCTTAGGGAGGAAGCACTTACTGTTTTAGTAGAATAAATGACTGGAGATTGTTGGCCTTTCTACCGTATTGGTGTAGCATGTGAAACATTCTGCCAGCAGACAACTAACGTTTTCCTGCAACTGGAGCAAAACAAGGGCATTTAACCGCTATGATTCTTGATGAAGCAAAGCAGTGTCCATAAATTCATAAATGATACATGATTAAGATGAACTTGTAGACCAATAGATTCAACAGACCTCAAATTTACAGCTGTAGGGGAAAGCGGAGTAGCATGTGAAAGTCAATTGATGCAATGTGTATGTCTATAAATTTATGGCTCATAATTCACAAGTAACGAATACAAGTGATTAGAAGGAAAGCAAAATAAATAATCTAATGCAAACAACTAACTTATTAAAAACTGAGAGGCAAGAAACCATAACTTTGACAATTTTCACATGTTACGGTGGACCTTAATGCAAAGAAAAACTTCTGGACAGTGTTCCTCAACATCCAATGAGAGCACCTGCCATTCATCCAGAGGAATCGAAGAAAGATTTACTCAAGTATCAAAAAGAATGAAAACAGTGTGTGCAAGCTTTGGTGCTAAAATTTACTTCCTTATATCCTCTTAAAGATTATCATCTTTGTCTCATCTTAAATAACCAGGCAGCAAGGAAATTTTATTCAAATTGTATGAGCAAGCATCCAAGGCTTTGAATTAGGATAGAAGATGAATGTATAATCATATCAAATTCTTAATGTAACAATGCGCTGAATTCAAACCCACAAACTCCTTTTATTGAGAAAACATTGATAAATCTAGAATACAGACATAACAAAAAATAAGCAACGCATTCCAAAGATTCAGCCTTGGAAACATGACACTAAGGTGTGTTTAGAACAGAAACTTTAAAATTTTAGAGAATTTTTGTTACATATGCAGCGAAAAGCGCAGTTGCATTTTAAAATTTATCAATTCAAATATTAGCATTTGTAATTTTATTATTTGAATAAACTTTTTAGAAAAAAATTTAAATATTAAAATTTAATAAAATAATAATAATTATAAATAATAATAGTAAAAATAAAATAAAAAATAAACAATATGGGTTTCATTAAATTTGTAAAAAAAAACATATTGATATTCGTAAAAAAATAAATTTTAAAATGAGTTTCTTAACTAAAATTGAAAAAATAATAATTACATTAAAAAAAGAAACATAATAAATGCTAATATCTTAAAAAAAAATTACAAATTTCTAGTGAAATTTGAAAAGAGAATTTAAACTATCTAAAACTTTTATTTCCAATTCTAAAAATTTTAAAATTTTTTATTTTTATTTTAACAAAAAAAATATATAATTTTAAAATTTTAAAAAAAAATCTCTCTAAAAAAGTTTCCCTCTTCGAAATCTCAGGCCCAAACACATCTTAAAAAGGTTTTGCATATGTGGTTTTCTAATTTTTTAATTTTTTTCACGTAAATTGTTTTGCATCGGTTAAAAAATCGATCAATGAAGTATCTATTTTTTCTTATCAATTGAGAAATCAACCAATAAAGTAACAAAATATAAAATATTTTTTTATTAAATAATTTTTAAAAAGCAATTCAAGATTTAATATAAAATATAATTCAAGATTTTTATTTTTTATTATTTATAAATGAGAAATTAGGATTTAATATAAAATATTTTTATTTTTTATTAATTTTTAAATATTAACTTAAAATTAATAAAAATATTTTTTATATTTTATTATTTATACATAGTATTTTTAATATATAATTTTTATACAGTTTTTATTAATAATTTTAATAATTATTATTTTCTTCTTTATAATTACTTTTTTTGGTTTTTCTCTTTTTCAATAATTATTGGTTTATTTCTTTTTTTGAAATTCTTCTAAAAATTTATATAATTATATGTATATGTATATGTATGTATGTTAGGTGTGTTGAGAAATCGGTTAATAAAGTGTCGATTTTTTAAAAATTAAAAAAAAATAGAAGTAATATGTTTAAAAAATCCTCATATGATTGGGCGATTTTCTACCTATATGTCGGGTCCTCCAATTCTCCATCGATTTTGTAATTGTGTTGAAAAATTAACATTTTATTTATTGATTATGCACGGGTTTTGCAGTTGAGAAATCAGTATTTTATTTGTCGATTTCTCATAAATTACACTGAGAAATCAAATGGTGATTTCTCACCTAGATGTTGAAAAATCGCTATTTGATTTGATAATTTTTTAACTAAATTTTATAATTTTTTTCGTGTTGAGAAATCGACGTTTAAAATGTTAATTTTTTAATAGATTTTTAAAATTGATCTATTTCGTAAATAACTTTCAAACGACCTAAAATTATAAATAAAAAAAATAATATTATTTTAATAAAAAAGCCTAACTTTGAAGCAAGATTTTAGCAATTTGAAGGTTCCAAGTTACACCGTACACACCAATATAGTTCGGCTAAAACGTGCGACTTTTTCCAAAGGCAGTTAGTAGCCAAAAGCATCAGGGAAAACCTACAACTCAAATCCGCCATTGATGACGTAATCTGTGTTAGGTCCATATAATCTAACTGTTACAACCACATTATCCCCCATTTTCTTTACTTTACAGAAACCTTTAGCACTGTATAAAGTTAAATTGCCACAAAATAAAGCAAAACACTGCAAATATAATCATAAATGATCAAATAAACATAAACCTAAAAAACCAACCAAACAACCGCTTTCAAATAACGGACCATCCTTTTACCTTTTTTCTTTTTGTTTTCCCATTATCTAATAAAATGAAAAGAATAATCTAACAAATTAACTCACCATTAAACTTCTCAACCAAAAGCAAAAAAAAAAAAAAGAAAAAAATTATGTTAGGTTTACTAATTTTTTATTAAATTAATGTTTTTAAAATTAAATTATACTTAATTAAGTTCAAGTTATTTCAAGTTAGTTATTCGAATCAATTTGAGTTCAGGTCATTTTCAGTTCAAACTAATCTAGAATCAAATCATTTTATATCTGAATTATTTTCGGTTTCAGATTGAATCAAGTTTGTGTTGTTAATTTTTTTTAATCAAATCAGAATTTAATTTACGTAAGTTAATCGGATTTAAGTTAGAAATAAAATAATAAAAAATTTGAGCTAAAAATAAATAATATGAGCAGATTTTATATCATGATATGCTAGGATATGCAGTAGTAGGTAAAACAAGTTGCAGACAGGATAAGCTCTACAACTGCCATTAATCATATTATGCTTCTATACATCTCACGCATCGGCAGATTGTTCTTTCCTACAACCAGTGATGACGCAATCAAAAAAAACCAGCCCCTTTCCTATTAAAAATTAATAAACAAGAATGGAAGGAAATTAAACTAGCTTGATCTGCAAAATCATGGTTATAACAGAGCAGAAGAACAAGACAACCTCAGTTAAAAAACAATCTATTAAGAGAGCTTCCATTGAAAATTAAAATTAGAAAGAAAAGAATCTATCGTTAGTATCATCAGCACCTGCAACAACAAAATGAGCCAATATGCTCAGTTTAAGACCATCCATAGCTAAGCATAAAACAGAAAAAGCTATAATCTGATATCAAACAGAATTCAAAGCCAAATGTAGAAAACGATGATCCAATTAGCATTAAACCCAGGACTCCTTTTGGAATACCAATATACTGAAAAAAACAATAATAAGAAAAAAAAAAAAAAAGAGTCAAAGAGGTGAGTGACGAATGACGATCACCTGCATTTTTAATGGCAGGTCCACCAACCAATTTTTGAAGGAATAAAATAATGTCATTAAAACTGGCCTTTAGATTACCCGTCAACCTGCATGCCATGGTGTTTTAAAATAAGGGATGAGAGCAGGTTTACGTAATTGTTTTATATATATATATATATATATATATATATATATAATATATCAGAATTCAAACCCTATAACCGTTAGAAAATTTAAATTCATTTATTATCAGAATTATTTATTATTATTATTTGAATTCAAATTAAACAATACTATTTGTAAAATATTTGTATCTGCTGTGAATTCAATAAGTTATTTTTTAAATAAAAATATAAAATCTAATAAAAATTAATTTAAAGATATTTAATATAATTAATTAAATTTTACAATTAATTTATTTCATTTTATTTTGAAATTTTTATTTTAAAATTATTGTCATAATTTATTTACTTAATTGGAAGAAGTTATATAATACAGGGGCCAATTTTTAAATTAATCCAATTTTAAAACTCAAGGTTAGTTAATTTAGTGAAGTTTTTAATATTTAAGTTTTGCAAGCCAAAAAGTTAACACATTTCCGTGACGAACGGATAATGAATTTAAATATTTGAATTCATTACATGTTAAAGTAAAATTAAATTTGTATAGCACCGATTTATTATCCGTATAAGTAAAGATAATTTAAATAATAAATATTTAAATTTATTTTAAATTTATTATAAATAATAATTATAATATTTAAATGCGAATTACCTATCGTTATCCCTATTTAAAATTGCTAAAAAAAGGCTGGCCAAGAGCTCTCATGTCCCAACCATACTTGCCGCCTCCTGTCACTCCTTTCAACCTTGAAGCCAATCATTAAGCAAAGCAATCATCAAAAGGATCAGTGCATTAAAATTCATAGAGGCTCAAATATAACTTTTTTTTTATTTTTCTATTGGAAATGAATCATTCCAATGGACTGTTTAAAAATCTTCCCTGATTTGGTTCAAGATCAGAAAATTTACATGTAACTCTAGTCCTACAAACAAATCTAGCCCCTACACTTGATAAATCCCAAGTCCTGTTACACCAATTAAATGTTAAAACCGTTAATCTAACATAAGTTGCTATTGATCCATAATCTAACAATTCAACAGACGCCGCCAATTTATCTGCTACTGACTTTGGAATGGTTTTGTTCACCAGATCATCCTCCTGGGGCCTGTCATGCCCCAAGGATGCCAGCCAATTCAGGGTCAGTTGAATCCCACTGAACATCATGGGAAGGGCACTCCGCCTCATCGGTAGCAGTTACCGGAACATCGTGTCCAGAATTGATTCTACTATCTTACCACGTAAAATTCTCATCAGATTGTCTATTTGGATTCATTGTTAGAAATTTGTATCCAGACTTGTATCCAAATTGGTAACTAATTGTTCCTCCTTGCTCAAGCACTCGTCAATTGCCAATGAACCTTGACGAGTTTCCCTTGAAAAAGAAAGTTTCGAATTTACATAAAATGGAGAGAGACGGCACCATGTACTTCCTCAGAAGATTCACTCCTGATTCCTAACACTATTTTGTGTCTCAGACGATTGAGATTCATTAATTCTCAGGGCCACCACATTCGGACAGACAGGAGGGGACCTCTTACGGCAGACATGACACCTAAATCCAATAATCTTGTTTTTGTTCTCTGAATTAAGCCCATAAGCATCTCCATGAAACCATTCTGCATAAATTATTAGAAAGGAACATTATGAAACAGTATAAAGAAGGAAATTTTTATGCATGAACAGTCGCTTATGATAATAATAGGCAGTAGCATACAGTGAGTACAGACATAAAACTGCTGAAGATTAATTACCTTCACAAATTTCACATGCAACATAGTTTGAATTAGATGCATATCCTGCTTCACAACAAAGAAGACATTTGGGTTGATTGGGGGAGACAGTCGTATGGTCAGAAGGGGCAAATAACATTTTTCTTTGAAATTGCGTCACCCGTTCATCATCTGGCTTACTAGACAACCGAAGACCATTAAGCCAGTAACTATGATGAGCCCTTGTTCTCTTCTTCTGCCAAGTAATTTTCTTTGTTTTCTTGGGTGCTTTCTTCTTTGATTTCTGTTTGCCTTTCTTGCACCCACCAGGCTTCTTCTTTTGCAAGGAAACGTATTTTATTTTCCGAGGAGAACGCCGTAGTGGCACAGCAGCAGCTACCTTTTTATTTTTCCGTGACCGCAGTTGCATTCGCACTGCCACCGACTTTCCATTGGCCTTTTTACCTTTTTGTGGCAGTTTTTTTGCACTTTTTGTGCCAGTCTTCCGCCCGTTCGCAACACCTTTTTCTCTTTTTGTGATATTTCCCCTTCGTTTTGCATTAACATTCAACTTACCATCTTGGCATCGGTGGCATGTATACGTGCACTCAGCAATGATTGCTCCAGCGGATTTTCTAACATGCCTCTTATGAAAAAATCCTGAAATTATATCAAACTAATCAGAAAAGCAAAACATATGTAAAGAAACGAATGTGTGAAGTTAAAAGCTCATAAAAGCAACTCCATTAAGCACGCGGAACATCATTTCGTAAAAGCAAATAATTCATTTAAGCAGAAGACAAATACACTTTACTATAGAAGAGCACCACTTACCCTTGCAATACTGACAGCACACAGCTTCCCTGCCAATTTGATTTAAAAAAAAAAAATAGTCAGAAACAAAGTTAGTCGAAAGAACAACCCATTAAGTTTTAGGCCCTTAACTATGGAAATGCGTATGCCTCAACCTGTGTTCAAACCAAAAACTGATCTCTAGTTCTAATCATTAATAACCCTTTTTAAAATGTAATGACACATTATTACATATTGCTTTCGCCTTTGGTTGAGAACCATAAAATAGTTTTTCGTTTTCACATGGTACTACAATTGTAATTTGTACATAAAAGCAATGATATCAAAAAAAAAGAAATTTTTGAATGAAATGAGACATGAAGGTTTATTCTATCTCGAACTTCTCCTATAATATTTACTATTATTGAGCTCAAAGTAAATCCTAGCAAAATCATTATATTTAGTTATGTAATCCTAGATACATTAACTTATTGCTTTAATTGAGAATCATAAAGATAGTTTCCATTCATCTTACTTATTATTGTGTTTTTGTTTTGGACGATCCACACTGTTTAACTTACAGAACTTTTACTTAAGAAGGTAAAAGCAAATTTTACTTATTCTTATAATTAATTTGTATGGTTAAGAAAATCATAAAACATTATACTCTTAATTTTATTATCAAGACACTAATAACTTAAAATAAAAATGTTCACTTATTTAAACAAACTTTATATTTTAATATTTTTAAATTCAAAAAAAAAAAAAGTGAAAGAGAGCAAAAATACTAGTTAGTCGAATTTCTTGTGCGGTCATCTTATGACAATTACTCTGTTCTTCTTTCAAAGATCACGTCAACCAAAATATTTTCAATTCTCAATTTTTACTCAATGCCAGCATTAAAGAATTATCAAGAACTCTGAACTTTACAGTTTTCAATCATTTCTCTACCAAGGGTTGATTACTATGCTTTCCTGGGAATTTCTCCTATTAATGCTCGGATAAGAATCAGGTGGACTAAATAATTCTATTCCTCTGAGGAAAATACGATCCACCCTGAATTTAGTCACTGCCATATCTAGGAAAAGGATGATTATTTATCAATACCACGAACTAAAACTCTTAGAAATGATAAAGCACTTAAAAGTAACAGAATGATTGCTTCTACCTGATGAGGACATCTTTGTTACAGTGCCCACACTGATAATACTCGGACCTTTCAGCTTTAGAGAAAAGATAGGAGAATCCCCTGTTCTTTGACGACTTTTTTCCAACTTCACCAATCTCAAAAGATTTTCCGGATATCATCTGATTAGACTTACGAGCAATTCTCTTCTCTTCAAAACCCTTCACGAGATGCAAGGGCACATACGATTCATTCAACCAATATTTCTTTCTTTCACTTGAAGATTCTTCAACAACAGTCCCATATCTCTTGACAATGTCAGGAATGATTCTCCTCTTCCCAAAATCAAGAAGATACTTCACTCCATCTTCCTCTATGGATTTTCGGCGCACAACACATTTCTTGAACAGTCTAATTGATTTCTTAAAATCCTTATCTAGTGTGGGGAGAGCATGAGTGTTTTCAATGTCATCCCACCTAATATTTGAATCAAATTCTCTTACCTGAAAATATAACATAAAAAAATGAGCCAGTATTCAGAAAGCACTTTGATGACCTTAATTATAAACATGTAACTGAAAATGCAAATAATCAAGGCTAGCAATCAACCATGCAGGGTCAATGATAAAGTATTATAGACTGCCTAGTTTCTACTTAAGAAAATTATACTAAATATATATGGTTAAATGACTGTAACCATAGTAAAAATTAAATAAAAGAAACAACGCCACAGATATTAGAACTAAATAGCAATGGAGCACACTTTGCATGCATATCGTTATGTGCAAGACAAGGTTTAGATACACAAGCCAGCATCTAAAATTGAGCTAATCCTGGCTTCATGTCAAACTTATCATCTTCCTTCTAGGGAACATTTGGCATGCAGAACATGAATCACGTTCCTGGGGTTTTAATTGGTAGGAAGCAGGTTCCCACATTTGGTATGGTACATTCCTGGAATGTAGCTTTCCCATGGGCATCATATTACCAAAAATTATAGGAGTGTCATTCTCAGAAGAGAAGGTGGTAAAATAACTTTTCCACATTATGGGAAAGTTAAAAAAAATTCTTTATACAAAATTGCTCTTCGGGCTATTTCTCCTTTCAACCCAGGCACCTTCACTTCTTCATCTCTATTATCAGCCCTAAATCCCAGTTACTCCACCCACTGCATCACTCATCGTTGCCGGAAAACACCACCAGTAAACACCTCATTTTTATTCGTTTTTCTTTCCTCCTCACCTGAAGCACTTTGTCTTTCTCTAACAGACAACGACAACCAAAAACCATCATCTAGCTCCAAATAAAAGTTGATGCAGTGACTATTACCAAAAACAGAGACCCAAAATCCCCCTTCCCAAAATTGATTTTACCATGGCTATGACCAAAAACTGACAAAGAAGACCAAGAAATTCCCCCTTCCCAAAATTCTCTCTTTAACCGTTTTTTTCCTTAAATAGAAAGGAAAAAATAAATTAAAACTTCTTTCCTTCTTATGGGGAAATTTTAATAATTATTTAAGGCATTATAATATGATAAATTAATTTTATTCACATGTGCCCCATTTGAACTTTTATAATGCATTTGTACCGGTATTTAGGTATTTATTTTGATCAGTAGGAGTAACTAAGAAATTTAAAAACAATCTCCAAGTAAAATGCTTAGTATGTAGTTACCGTTACTTTCCCATGATCTTCCTATGTAGTTACCTACACATAACAAACATAGTAATCTTATCTTCCCAGCAATCTCCTTCTGGTAATAACATTCCTATGGATTCAACTCATGGGAAGGGCACAAAGTACCATCGTCTTTCAATCATCTAACTGCTTATATAGCTTGACCAGAGATGAAAGATGACAATCTCATTCATCCAACAAGCAATATATGAATTGGCCTTTCAATGTAATTTGATCATCCTCCAATTTTTCCAATTTATTACTTTTGGCCTTTTGAGCTGGTTTTTGGATGAAAAATATTAATTCTCCCTTCTATAGCAAAACTTCAAATTCATTGGGTTTATACCTATGAGAAGGAAATCAATATTATAATTAAAAAAACTCTTTAATACGCAGGATATTGTGCCTGGAATCAGTGCAGTTAAATGGCATAATTAAAAATAATAGGACTGCATGACGATTGAAGTCGATAGCCTATCACTTCACAATTCAATCAATATACAAAGCAGGAAGACTGGCACCAATATTTTCCTTCCACTTTTCCAGCTACTACTTTCCATTACAAATAAGACACAAGGGCCATTAGGAATCATACCTGGAAAGCAAGTTGTTCTACACTAGTTGATGACTCAACAGCAGCTTGCCATGCAACAGATTTGCTTCTCTTTGCAAAATCTGAACTCTCAGGATAAAGTATGCCAGGTATCCTTTTGCCTCCAGCTGCAGAATTTAAACTTTAAGGAAATTCAGGAATCATTATTCAATTAAAAAAAACCTAACATCACCAACCAGAAAACTTCAAAGAACAAGAGGAAAAATGCAGACCTTGCCTAGCAGCCTTAGAAACCAACGAGCGGGGTAAAACCTTCCAGTTGAACAACCGACGAGAAACCCTACCACCCCTCCACCAACAAATACTCGGTCCTACAGCATGATTAGAAGCAGGGTTACTGTCACCATCATTGCACCTACCCCTTTTTCTTGCAATCCCATGCTTGGCAGACCCACGACTTGAAGCAATCACAATATGAGAAGCTGAACCCATAGTGACAGCAGAATCCACATGTTTCATCCAGTCCGCTGAAAGAGCAAGATGATGCAGATTTGACTCTAACTGAATCATCCCCATTATAAGACGAATAATATTAGAAAATAGAGAATAAGCTCAAAGTAGTATATACTAGATTACTGATCAAGTTATATACATGAAGTGGTTAGTTGATAGAGGACTAGAGTATCTAGCCCAATTAATCCATTAAAAAAGCTAAGGATGATAAGCCGAGGTGGTAAAACACAATATAACCAAAAATAACCCCCATAAGCTTCTTAAAAACTAGACTAAACCATATCAGAAATCACAAAAAATGTTAAAGGTTCAAACTTAACCGTAACCCAAAATCCAAAATCATTTGAACATCATTAATATTTGCTTTCACACAATAATGTGGAAAAATTTTATGGAAACCCGAAAAGCCTGCCCAACCTAACCCAATTTAACTCTAAAATATCAATGATCTAGGTGAAATGTTCAAAAGAGTCAAACACAAATCCAATTCAACCAATTGCCGCCATTAAATAACAGTTTTAATAAATTTCATAGCTATCACCGTTATATGAGTGTCTGTGTGCGTGGAAATTTGAAAGAGGTTGAGTTAGACTTAGCATTAACATGTAAAACAGAATGGTTGTCAGGTATTAGAGATCTTAGGGCAATGCCCTACAAACTGCTATGTTGAAGCCCTAAAAACCATAGGGAAAAAAACACCTCTAAGTTTTGCAAAAAAAAAAATAAATAGAAAATACTTACCATTAGCAATAAATGTTTAATAGATGCAATGCCAGATGCCTTGAGAATGCTTTTATGCCAGATTTTCATGTATTGCTGATTCAGCCACGGACCCGACAGAAGCCCTTGCAAACGATTTTCAATGGAAAATATATGGCAAATGACATCTATAATATGGCCCTTTTTATCCCACTTTGACTGAAGGCCAACCATCTCACTTCTTAAAACTTCCTGAACACAACCTGAAGTAATTTTAAACAAGCAATCTGTATCATCCATAGGATATCTACAGGGGAAGCACCAACCACAATTTTCTTTGCGTGCATCTATGTATAGATTATGAATATCCGGCCAATGAAACCTATTCGATTTCTTCAAAATAACCTTCATCTGGATTGCAATTATCTCCTCCACAGATTTTTCCGAGTCTTCATTGGTCTTTTCAGATGGCTTACGCATTAACTCTTCTACAATTAATGAGGCAGTTTGGGCAAAACTATAGTAGTTCAAGTAGCCAATGCCAGGCTGTATTTGTGATGTATCACCTCTTTTTGCATTTATCAGACATGGAGTTTGCTGAGATGCTAACTTTGTCTTGCTTTCTTGCTTAGTATCTATATCATTAGATATTAAAGTACTATCTTCAAGAGTTGGGCATTTTCCTGGAATCTCAGATTGATTTGAGAACTCAACGGATCCCTGTTTCTGAAAGTTATGAAAGACTGAACCCATTTGCATTGTTTCAGCTGACCCTTCAGAACTCATATATGGTATTTCTGTTCCAGCTGCCAAATCCAACATGTTAGCAGACTCTGTAACCTCAAGATCAAGATGACCAGAATTTTCAGCAACTTCCTTCTCTTCTGGTTGTCCATCATCAACAGTCTCATTATTTATCACACTTATTTCTGCAGAAGCCACAGGTGGCAGGGATGTCCTAACAGTAGGAATTTGCCCCTTTCTAAGTGTCTCTGAACAAACAGAATTCAGAGAGTCAAAGTTATTACTAGCACCATTTGAGCTAACAGTTACATCCCATTGCTTTTGAATCGCTTTTATTATGTCACCATACAAAATATCTGAAGATTTTAGCACATCAAGTACAAAGTTAAGGTCATCTCTGTGGTAGTAATTCAATGAGTACTCAGCATCACATGAATCTAACCTGTAATTTCAACAATACATCAGTAACAGCAGAAGCAACAACATATTGAAAAATAATCATTAACCCTAACATAGTAATCTTTTGTGCCCAATTTTTAAAAAATAAAATAAAATACAAATCTTCTACATTAATACAGAACTGCAAGTTCAACCAATAAACAAGAAGTTAACCAAGCAGAGACGACATAATAGAGTAAATTATAGAAGATAAAGAATGTGAAGGAAAATTCATTCCAATCCTCCCAGTTTCGCAAAATTTCCACATGAAGTCTTAATTTATTAATTTGCCATATCTGCTGCTTTAACTTTTCAAATTAATACAATATAAGCCTTTCATGCAGAACTTAGACTAATGGAATGGAAAGTATAATGTATACCAATTTTGCCTTAACCATAATTTTTTTAAAGAAACCTCATAAGTCAAGCATAAAATAATAACATAACAAAATTTCCCAATCACTCCAAAATATTTGGAGGAAGAGTTGAAATTTTTAAATTTTCAAATTTCAACATTCTTGTTGAGCTGAGCAAGGAAGAAGACAGTCATATCAATGGCACCCAACATCTTCACATAATGATGAGGAAAATGATGTCTCAAAATTTTATTAGATGATCATAAATGTTTGTATCTTGCTTAAAACACAACAGAGGCTGAGAGGAACAAAGATTGGGGAAATAACACTTTCAAAAAGGGACACAAACACAGGCAGAAACCAATTCATTTGGAATTTTGTTCACTCTTCATCATTCAGCCAGACGAGAACTTCCCACTCAACATACAGACAAGCATTCAAGATTCATAAACAATAACAACAATAATATAGTACTAGAAATCATTATTTAATAATCTATTTCATTAAGTTAAGTAAAACAAACTTACACTAACAAGTAACCACAGCTGTTATAACATAACCGACCATGAGGATCAATACCCAACAGCTCTGCTCCTCTAAGTGATTTACGAGGTTTCACCCAAGGCTTATTTCTTTCAATAGCACACTCAGGGCAGTACCAGTCACCTTCTGGCAGAAGAGCGTTGACAACACCTACGCACTTAGAATGGTAAGCAGCAGGACATCCATCACAGCATATTAAACTCCCATCCATCTTACAAAGGCAGCAATCATCACTATTCCAGTCTGTAGTGTCATCAACTATCTCCTCACTTAAGCAAGATCCACCTGACATATCCATAGCAGCTTTTCTTCTCTTGCAAACCTCAATGTCCATACTTCGATCAAAATCCATGTCAGTCTCAGATGCCAAAGACCTTCTATTAAGCTCAGATCTTACTGCGTCCACCTCAATCACATCATCACACAAACACCTAAGTATCTCAACCTTAACAGATGCAGGTTGCTTATAATAGTCACTTCTGAATAGTTTCAAACTAGTAAGATCAAAACCACAATTCAATCCTGAACCATGAATGAGTAGATACTCGGCCATGAAAATGGGCCACGTAATAGAGTCCAAGAAACCCCAATTTAGACTCCTACATTGAAAGATCAACAAGAAATATTAAATACTGATTACGGCAGACAAAAACAATGTTGACAACGCAAAGGAAATAGAGGAAAAAGAAACTGAAAGAAGAAAAATACCTTAAACATTCAGAAGCAGATTCAGAACCTTCATTAGATAGGTATTCCAGATGCTTTTTCAGAGTTTGCAAAATGGAAACATGAATACAATCAAATAATGAGCTGGGAGTCTGGCACTTCAGTGCAGCCACAAAATCCTCCAACTCAAAGGGACTTAAAAATAATACAGTGCTAAATGACCTCAAACAAGCATAAATAGAAAAAATATCAAGTACAGCAATCCCATCCAAATTCAAATTCTGGGAAGATGGTGGTAGTTGCAGTTTTGGAGGAAGAACAATAGGCTCTTCAGACACTTTACGACCAGACCTAATCGGCTTCTCATCTGTTACTGCACTAACTGAAGGAGATGTTGCCAAACCGGCTATTGCACATGTTGCTGCAGGTGGTGGTGTGCTTGAAACATGATCTTTAGCAGACCCTCGACGAGCACTTCTTCTCAACACCCTTTCTGCTGAAGAATCCAAGTTATCTACAACCTTTCTTCTCTTTCTCCGTCCACTAGCTTGTTTGTATGAAGCTCCAACATCTAGTTGGCACCCACCATTTACTGCACTACCAGGCTCTAGGACACCATCTAACCCAACTCCTGAACAATCATCAGCCTTGGCAACATCCAAATCCACAACACCACCCTTCTCAAGGATTCCAGCAACAGACCCTAAACCTGAATGATCTTCCTTCAATTCCTTGTTAGAGACATCCTCTGCCACATCATTTGGCTCTACTATCAGTGTTTCTTGAACTATTTCAGCACAAATAGTAGATTCTCTCACTTCCACTTGCCATTCACAGTTACCATCAATACCATCTTTGCTGATCTCCTCATCAGCCCCTAAATTCAAATCAAAACCACATTCCTTCCTTTGGGTTTCGCAATTAATATCAATATTCTCATCCAAATCACAATTTGCGTCCAAATTCAAATCAATACACCGTCCCTTCTTCACATTCTCTCCCCCACCACAACAAATTCCATTATCATTTAAATAATTATTACTATAGCAGGTATCATTCAGATTCAAATCAAATCCACAAGAATTCAAATCAAACCCATTTTTCATTTCAATACCCCCATTACTTTTCAAATGCAAATCCCTTGGAGACCCAATTTTCTTCTCATCTAGGGTTTCACCCAAATTCCCACCAAAACCCTCATTTTCCTTCAAATTCCCACCAAGCCCTTCATTCAAATCAACATTTCTATTCAAATTCACATTTGTATTACTCGCTAGGGTTTCCTTCTTTACATTACCTGGAGAAACACGAACTTTTCTCTCAACACGGCGACGTTTCCTGGGCCTTCCAACCCTCGGCTTCTCACGGACAACCTCTAACGTAGGATCAGATCTAGGCTCAAAGGCTGGGTTATAATCATCAGCCATGACAAGAGAAGCAACTTGGTGGAAGTCGAGTTCCTCGGAATCGCCGTCCTCGTAAACGATCTCGAAAAACCCAGAAGAAGAATCGAAGGATTTAACAGTTCCTGAGCAAAGATCAAATCCTTTAAACTCTTTCTTCACGGATTTGCCCACAAACTCCATTTCCTCATTTTTGCTTTTTTTTTTTTTTAGTTTCTTCCTCTCTTTTTGGGTATTTGAAAATTGAAACACTTGTAGACGCTAAAAGAGAAGAGAAAAATAAAGAAAACCCAGATGGGAAATGTTGATTTAAATTCAAGAGTAGAAGGTTTGGAGGGGTTTTAGAGAAATTGAAGGAAAAAAAAAAAGGATTTGTGGGTTTCTTTTTTTTCTTCTTTCTGACACGAAGAAATGCTTTTAACGTTCAAGGGTTCAAAGGCTGCTGAGATTTGGTTTAGGAAAAGGGGGGTTCATCAAAAAATAAAAAAAATAAAAACCGAGAGAGAGAGAGAGAAATCAAATATGAATTGACTTTCCTCTATTTTTCTTTTCTTGGTTTTAGGGTGTTAATAAGAAACGGGGTCTCTTTCAAGAGACAGAGAGAGAGAGAGAGAGA
>JBBYHK010229992.1:0-13466 GCA_038382065.1 Adansonia grandidieri | reverse complement strand
TATTTTTCTTTTCTTGGTTTTAGGGTGTTAATAAGAAACGGGGTCTCTTTCAAGAGACAGAGAGAGAGAGAGAGAGAAAGTGGTGAAGTTGGGAGGAAAGAGAGATGTTAGGTGCGAATCAGATGTGAGGGAAGAAAAAAGAACGTGAAATATTTTTAAAATTTTTATATTTTCATAAAAAAAAAAGTTTTTAAGAAATTTTCAGTTTTTTTTTTTTAGGAATTCTTTTGATTTCGAGTTAGAAGAACTAAGTACTCCGTATCTGATTGACTGGTCAAAAGAGGTGGGTTTTTTTTGAGCTACAAAAAATTCAAGGTTTCATATCTAGCTGAGGTTCCTCATCGGTTCATATTGGATTGGATAGAATTATTTTTAAATTTGAGTTTTTTAATTAAATTATTATTTATTAATATAAAATATTTTTATTTAAATTTAATTATAAAAATTAATAATTTGACATGTATGTGTGTTTGTGATGATTAAGTATAATAAGTAATGAAAAATGTAGATTATAATTAACAATAATGTAAAATATGTTACATGTACAAATAATTATTACGTCATTCGGACGATTATCGATTTGTGTAATCGTTCAGACATCAATTTCGACCAATAAAACGATTGAGCAACTAGCTGATCGTCAAAATATAAAAAGATATTAATATGATCACTCGACAATAATATGATCTTAGGATTGACACTGAATGATAACCGATTGACAGATCTGACTACTAGACATCATAACTCAACAACTAGATGAAAGTTTATCCTCAACAACACCTATAAAAAAGGTAAACAAACTTCAGATAAAAGTATCTTTCCCTTTTTAATCTCTCTTATTGTCTTAGTCTCCAAAAAATCTAAGAACTAATTTAACTATTAAAGAGTGCTTCGGAATCCCAACTCCGATACCACTCTGACTTTTTTTGTACTACAAGCTATACCTCTGTTCGACCCTCCAAAAAAGAGCATCTACACGTATAATAAAATACAAATTGATTGAATTGTGAGTTAAATTCATAAATAATTAAATACTTAATTCGAAAATAATTTTTTTAATGTAGTTTTTAAAATAAGTTCTTTAAAAAAATAAAATGTTTAAAAATCTAGAATAATTATTGTTATTAAAAAGCAATATTCCCATAGTCAAGACGGGGAGAAACATGCGAGGAACACATTGCTTGAATAATAAAATTAAATTAAATTAAAATTTTTAAACCAAAGAAACTATAAAAAGAAAAATGGTAAGCCTCATTACATTATATCCCGTAATAATTTGACAGCCGAACTATTAATTTAACTTTTACCGATTAATAAACAAACATAATTAGTTTAAATAAATATATAATATTTATTTTTTTCCTTTTTTTTAATATTTTCTCCTTTTCACCCTCAACTTATAGACTTGCCCTTTTCACATATAGGGTAGTCGACGCTAACTACCGAAATTCAAACATTTTCAAGACGTCAAACATGCATATGGTCACATCAATTTCGCATCAAATGCCACAAACTTATAACTATTTTTATACCAAAAGACTATTTTATCTGTGTAGACAATCATAAATCATTTCAATATTATGACATGATATATGTAGTTTAACTAATTAATTAATTAATTAATTTCTTATTAAACATTTCTTAATTATATTTGAAGGGTTTATTAGATGGAGATGAATACGGGCTTCAATTAAGAAAAATGTGGAAAAGAAACCATGTAATAAAAATTTTCCATTATTTACTTTGTGTTTGTTTATTTTTAATAATACCATACTTATACCTCAATTAAGGAAAAAAAAGCTTCCACTTTCAACAGCCAGGCCAAAATTAAACTCGATCAAAAATTTTTTCAATGAAATGACTTAAACCTAATTATATTTAATCTTATTATTATACCATAAAACATATAAATCAAGGTAATTACTTAATTATAATTAAGGTGATATTATTTATATAAATATTAGTCGAGATAAAATTTTATTGAAAAAAGTTAAAATTAACTAAACTTTACTAATTGTAATACGAACTCTTTGATGCTAGGATATAACTCTAATTAATCTTTTAATATAAGTCCTAGCTATTCTATAAAATTACATATGTGTTATCATAAGATAATTATTTTAAAATTAAAAAAAAAAACTTAAAAAACTTATGCGGATGTTCATCTTCATGTACTTGAAGCAAAATCGTATTATTGATTAATAATAGCTAGAAATACATTTTCTTAAATAAATTCTTACAATATTTATATGTCAATAAAAGAAAAAAAAAACGACTTCCACTTCTAACAAACAGGCCTAAATCAAAATCAACCAAAATCCATTTTAATGAAGTGACCCGAACTTAACTATATTCAATCTTATTCCTAAACTATAAAATTTAAACTTATCAAGGTGAAACAAAATAAAAACTGCACCAGCGTGTGGGCCAAATGAGATAATAATATAAGAAAAGGAAACAAAAATTAAAGTGTGATTTTCATTTAAGAAAGCAATCAAGTTGTTCTCATAGGCATTTTGACGAACACTTGGTTGCTAATAGAGAAAGAATCAAATTTAATCCGCACATATTCATACCAGAATGGCTGTATTGAGATTGCAAAATAATCCCATTAAATATACACCTCCATCATGCTGACCCTTTCCTCAATTTTCTTCTTGTCCTTATCTATAGCATTAGCAGCTGCAACTTTTTTTTTTTTAATTGTTTCTTCTAATCTGTTAAAAATATGAATCAATATCAATTATCAAATTATAAAGAAAAAAGTAACGAACATAACAAAAAGAAAGTAATGTATTAAACTTTTTTATGGAAAAATTCTTTATACCATATTTAAAACAACTTTGAATGATTTGGAAAATTTTGTTAAAATGCAGAGTTTAATGTGAAGAAGTGATTAGAGATTGAACTCGAAACTTATTTTAATTGATATATTATAAGTTTAAAATTTGATTCCAAATGTTCGGTAAAAGATTGACTTTTTTTTAATAGGAAAAAAAATAATAGCAATTGCTAGTAGTGATAAAAGAGTGGTTTGCTCTTTTAGAACGTGATTTACTATTTTAACTGAATAGTTTTTTTTTTTTTTTGCCCTTTTTTGAGTAGGATTAAATTACCGTTTTTATTTTGGTTTATTTGTTTTTATATACATTTTTTAGAGGGTGTTTTAGTAAAATTTTTGACGAGTTTTATGTTACGAGTGAGATTAAATTATCATTTTTTTATTTATTTTTTAAATATTTTTGGAGACTATTTTGGTAAAACCCATGATTGAATTAATGTCACTCGACTCGTAACATCGAACTCAATCGAAAATTTTATATTAATAGAGATAGATAAATATTAATATAAAAATAATTTATTTATTTTTTAGATACTAAAAAACAAATTTCTAAAGTTGAATAAAGAGATATAAAACATTTGAATCTTAATTTAACTTGATTTATAGACAATTATTAAACGCAAAGATCGAATAAAAGTCGAAATTATGTTAATGTTAACAGGAATTAAGAGCTTATAAATTTAAGACGGTATTTATATACTTAACAAGAACTAGAAACGTCCTTACCATTTTTATGATTGTGGATAGTAATCAAATGTTAATTTGATTTTAAAATAGAAATCAAACTTACTCTGTAAGCCGAAACTAACATATATTTATTATTAACATAAATGCTCAAAATATTGTATAATATTTTATTTTAAATTTTTGTTCGTCGCTTTTCAATTGTAAGTATTTAGTTATGTGCTAGATGGAATTTGCTCAGTTGTTTTAGGATTTTATTTGAAAACTTATATTTCAAACGAAAGATTTGGATTTTAAAAATAATATAATTGTATAATATAATATACTTAAATATAATATTTTTTTGATTATTTTTTAAATTTATAAATTTATTAGATATTTATTTAATAATGCATTTAAAATAATTATAAATATTTATTAATTTAGAATTCATATTTCACAGCTTTCACATATATATAATTATATTAAATCTTTACTAATTTATATATATATATTTTCTTATAATTTGTATAATAAATAAAATTTATATATAAATTTTTAAATTCATATTCCTAAATATGATATTAAACTAAAGATACTCACGACTTATAAGGATGGTAGCTGTTGGGTAAACTTCATATACATATATATATATATATATATATGAACATATTATTTAACATCCATAAAAATATTATATAATATTTACATTTATAACTGGTATATAATTATAATATCTGCACCTCTTTATATTAAAAGAATCCCAACCGTCTAAATACTCGACAGTTGTCTCGAGTTAAAAAGGTAATTTACAATTTATGTGATTTTTAAGCTTTTTTTCTTAATTTCAAAACTCAAAACTTAGGTGTCATCGTAAAGTTTTTTTGACACGTGTGCGTCACACCTCATAACTTACAAGGTTCTATATCCAGAAGCTTCTTAAAGGAGAAAAAGAAGATTAGAACGGAGAGAGAAAGTGACATCAGAAAAAAGAAATCTTCTAAACGTTTTGGGTATGGCGAGTCTTAATTTTGAGAGAGGAAGAAGATGATTAAAAAAGGAAAAACAGAAAAGAGAACCTAAAGAAAAAGACAGGGGAAACGGCATAGACAAAGGATGGGTTAGCTAGGAGATGAAGTGAGAGAGAGAAACGCATGAGAGAGAGAGAGGAATGGAAGAGGAGCCTAGGGTTTTATTTTTCCTTCATTTTCCTTTTCGAGATCTATTATATTTATTTGATTCATCTTCCTCTTGTTTTTGTTTGTGCCTACAGAATCTAAAGACTGAATTTAGAAAGTAAACTCTTGGTTTGGCTACAAGAGAGCGATATATCGACAAGGTAATTTGGTTTATTAATTCAGTTAATTTTTCTCGACTTCATTCCATTCATATTATTTATTTATTCTTATTAAAAAAAGATGCCTTACCGGAATTGCTATTGATAGTTTGACAGAGAATTAACATCCAAAATAGAGAATTAATATCCGAAATAGAGTCTACGTTCTATTAATTTACTTTAAAATTATTAAAATTTTCAATTTTAATATATAATTTTATTAATTTATTTATATTTAAATTAATAAATATATAAAAATAGAGTTAATGTGATATTAATGTTAAACGATTTTAAAGTAATAATTTTTTTTCTATTTGAAAATGTAATTTGTATTAATTTATTTAAATTTAAATGAACTAAATATTTAAAAATAAATTTCACATAAAATGAAATTACTTAAATTAGAAAATAAAGTTTTGAACATTTTAATTGACCATAGCATTTTTTCATAGTATTACCAAGCAGATAAAATTCTCGAACTACATTTTTCATCAACTTTTAAAATATACTTTTTGAAACCTAAATTTTTTGCGATTGTAATGTTAAATCAAGCCTTAATTATTTAAAATCTCAAATATATTGCAATTAAGGTGATAAATACAATAAAACTTTGTAATAGAAATAGAGTAATTTTTATTCAATTCTTTTCTTAATGTTTGGGTTATCACCTGTTATGAGAGATGAGGAAAAGGTCGAGGAGTTTTCATGAAAATTGTCTTTCTAGTTTTAATAAAAAAAATTTAGGGGAAATATATATATATATATATGTTAATGAAAAAATGTTAAAAAAAGATTAAAAATATATATGTACATAAATGACTTTAATGTTATTGTTTTAATTAAGTTTTTGGTAATTTTTTTTTATTGAGTTACTATTTGATTATTTAACATTAATTCAATAAAAAATTTTAATATTAATATATATATATATATAATAGGGTTAATTACTCGTGTGGTCTTTGAATTTTATGCATATCTTAAATTGATACTCAAATTTTAAAACATATCAATTAGGTTTTCAATTATAAAATTTCGTATCAATCAAATTATTTCGTTAATGGAACTATCAGAATAAATGTTAAATTATCAATGTATTCACTGATTGTTGATGTGACTATTAATGTTAATTTTTTCCTTTGATTTTTTTTTTATTTTTTCTCAAATTTTTATTTTTTATAAATAAATATATGAAAAATAAAAAATAATATATACTATAATTTGAATTAATTTTGTGAAAATATAATTAATGTATAAATATAAAATATTAATTTAAAATCAATGTTATAAAAACTATTTTTAATTTTTTGTTTCCTTCTCTCTTTTTTTTTTTTTTAATTTTATCATCTCTATAAATTAACTAACACATAAATAATAATTTATATTATAATTTAAATATTAAATAATTTCTAAAATATAAATATTTATTGACATTAATTTTCTAGATTTTTTTTCTTCTTTATTATATTTTTCTTTTTATCCTCTTCACCAATAAATACAAATAATAATAATTATATTATGATTTAAATTATTTTTATAAAATTAATAATTTATTAAAATATAAAATATAATCTATAAATTTTTAATTATGTTTTAGTTTATTTATAAAGAAGATAAAAAACAAAAACAAAAAACAAAAAGTAAAGAAACAAAAAATAAAAATAGTTTTTATAAAATTAATTTAATAAATATTTATATGTATATAAATTAATTTTATTTTAAAATAATTAGTTCAAAATATAATATAAATTATTGCTTATTTTTTATTTATTTGTAAGAAAAAAAAGGAAAATGAAAATTTTGAAAAAAAATGAATAAAGAAAAAATGAGAGGCTTTTTTGAAATTTATACATCACATATTATCTATCATTTAACGTTTATTTTAACAATTTTATTAATAAAAAGACTAAATTAATATAAAATTTTAAAATTAAAAATATGATCAATACGTTTCAAAATTTTAAAACCAACATAAAATATGCCTGAACTTCGAGATCACATATGTTATTGACTTTATAAAATACACACACACACACATATATATATATATATATATATATATCCACGTCGTTTCAATTTCTTTTCACAGTTGTTTCTTGTACTAAACTTTAAGTTTTAATGATCATCTAAGTAAATAAAAAAAAAAAATTAGTTTTTGATGTGAATGTGTAAGTACGAATGGCACTAATTTAAAAGATTGGTGACTAATACTCCCTAAATTCTAAATAATAACAGTTATTATGCATTTGCTAAAAAAAAAGTAACAACCAACAACAAAAAATAACGTTTGTGTTATATGTATAATGAATATAAATAGTCATTGATTTTACTTTTCAACTAAAAATGTAATCAATATATATATATATATATATCAATCCATCAATTACCAAAATTAAACCTCAAAACATGAAGTTAAAAAAAAAAAAAAATCAATTGGTAGATTATTAGTAGATAATTTACAGCCAAGTATCAGGGTTCTACATGCATGTCTAGTGATGATAATAAGTTGGTTAAAGCCCTTTTATTTGTTTTTAATAATTATGATTTATTTCTAGCTCAAGATATGATTAATCAATCTCTAATTAGTTTTCATATCCTTCAAATCTTTATATTGATACACCCAATATTAGTTTTTTTTTTTTTTTTTTAATTCAGTTTAGTTTGAGAATATAAGATTTTTTTTTTCAATTTTATACAAATAAATTCTTGTAGTGTTAAATAAATGATATAGAATTCTGTTAATGAATAAATTATCAATAGATTTTTAGAAAAACCAAAATTAAATTCACTAATTCATTTTACAATGTTATTTTAATCTAAACATTATCAAATGATTATATTATTTGTTCTAAAATTAATTACCAAACAAATTTATCTAACAGATTAATGCACAAGTAAAAAATAAAATAAAAAAGAAAAGAGGTAATCATGTGACGTCAAGTACATGTCGATCTATGAACTTATATTTTTTTTTCTTCAAAGTTTAAACTAATAAATTAAAAGTAATATAAAAAAATTCAAAAAGAAAATAGAGAAGGAGAGAAATAGAGCTATCAAAGAACAATCAATTTCGTTTTGGGAGTTGTTGCTGAAATCACCATTGAAATCTTTAAACAAAATTCAATGTGCATTTAAAAATTGGATCATTAACCAATTCTTCATTAACATTTAAAAATCAGTCATCAAAAACAAACACTAATTCTTATAAAATATGTAAGCTCTTGGAATTGATATATTTTTTACAATGTAGTTTTCATGTATATGAGAATAAGTTGAAGGTAACAAATTCTTATAAAAAAATGCTACAAGATAAAATAAATAAATAAATAAACACACTAAGTGCCTATTTTGTTCCATTTTTTTTTCAATCCTTTATAAGCAAAAGTAAAACTAAACAGGCTTTATCCGTACTCTTAAAACTTATAAATTATTTTGTTTTTAAAGAAGAAAATGAAAAGAAAAAAAATAAGAGAAAGCTTGGGGGGGGGGGGGAAGCTTTCTCTTAATAATTATAGAACATGCCGGGTTTTATAAATAATTTATATTTTTTTTTTCAAATTTCTTCTCATTTGTTATCTAAAAAAGCCCTATTTGTCTTTTAAATTTCTTCCAAAAAACTTTTACGTATTAAGAGAGAAAGTAAAACTCTTCGTGACGGCAATCTCATCGACATAATAAGTAGCTTTCAAAAGTTAAATTACTGTAGTCTAGTACTTGTATTAAAGGGTTAAAAGCCAAAATCATTTTAGAAAAAGAAAGGTCAAAGTTATCAGAGTACGATTAACGAAAGTGTTGTCACCTTGTCTGTATTGTTTCCAAGCGTGCGTTATGTATAATAATTAAATTCGAACTAATGGTAAGACCAACCCATAGCATTAAAAATTGAAGTAATAAATTTAAAACGTATATAACTAAAGTTAGAATAACGTAAATGTTTAGAATTAAAGGTATAATCAGCATGCTACGTGATTATGGTACATTCATTATGTGAATGAATAAAAAAAAAATGTAAAGATTTGTGAATTAAAAAAATGTAAAAAAAAAAATGAGTAATTTTTTCAAATGGGTAATTTTTTAGAGTGCATAGAAATGTATATTTTAAATTTTAAATTTTTATAATAGTTTTTTTTTTTTTTTGTTATTTCTCTATTGAACAAGTATCACTGAACTCAGTGATCCAAATTCAATCATGAGACTTTATATATATATATATATATAATCATATAATCATCGTTATTTTTAAGCGTACATTTCGTTAATAGAATGTTAACAATTAAGGCCTTAAAAATTGAATTGAAGAAATAATCAATTAGACTAATTGAATAAAAAATTGATAATTTATTCGATGCGATACATATAAATTGAAAATTTTCCAAACCAGTGGAAAACGTTAATGATGATAGTAAATGTATTAAAGGGTGTAAAAGCAAAAAGCAGTTCTATACAAAAGGAAAGAACAAAGTTAAGTAAGATAATAAAGTATTGTCACCTTCACATTATTGTTTCCATGCGCGCGTATCGTTTAAGACTTTCGTTAGAACTATTGTTAGAACCAACTCATAACATTTAAGATTGAAATAATAAATTTCAAACATTTAGCTGTAAAAGTTAGAATAACCTAAATTTTTAGGATTTTAACATGCCACGTAACATCACATATACAGTCCATTAATAAATTCGATTGATAATCAACATAAAGGCCAATACTGAAAATTTTCAGATTGAATTGGCCAATCAAATCAATTGAAAAAATACCTATGATCTATTCCATCTGGTAATATCACAACGCATCCTTTTTTCCGATTTTTTAAACATTGATTTAGAGCCGTATAATAACATTTAAGACTGACATAAATATTTTCAAGCGTTTTGGAACTACGAGCAAAAAACACAAGCGTTTAAAACAAACGTGCAACTACTTGAACCTGCTCCATCAGATGTCCATCTAAATTAAGAAGGCATGAGAAAACATGATATGGCTGTCGCATTTTCGCTATGATATGGGCCACCAACGCTTCATGCTTAAGCAGCTGCACCAGCTGTTTGTAGGACCCTAAAGACCTACTGAACTACTTTAAAAATTTTATCAAAACACTATGGCTTTGATTAGATATTGCAAAGTTCATCATCTACGCTATCTATTTCTTGCTGCTTAAAATTTCACTCAGTGAAATCGGCAAATATGGAAAACAAAAATCTAAGTATTCTCTAGCTTTTGTCGATGCATAATAAATACCGTAACTTTCCAGGAAGAACATTGAAAGAGTTTGCAGTTGAGTAAAAATTGCCGCAAGCTTACGGAGGAAGAGGACTATCGCCAACCCAACGAGAGCAGGCAACTAATTAGACGGCTGTATACTAACACATATCTTGATCACATCTTGACATCAAATTTGTAGTTTTAATCGCTTAGGTCATCAAATTGCGCCTTTAGTTTCAGATAAAAGAAATTAAACTAGTTAACTAATCATTAACTATGGAGCTAAACTGAATTTGTTTCACTTCTGTCTTCATGTACATAAAAAATTTGTTGGGAAACGGGGTAGGACTGATTGATGTTTAAAAATGGATTAAGTTGCAGAACATGATCAGGTAGATAACACCTCATTGCTCAGCCAGCGTAGGGCAGAATAAACAGCTTTCCGGAAAAGAGGATGGGCATCTTCGGTTAACACCTCCTTATCCAACTTGTTAATGTGAGGCCATATCTGCCAAAAACGCAGATTGCTAGGACATATTAGGAACGATAAAACCCAATTTGCTGCACATTCAGCAATCACATAGGCTTTGGTTCAAGGAAATGCAATTAGAGCATACAAAGAGGTGCAAAGCAAAGCATATGCGAGGAAACGTGCACTATGCTGGTACATGTAACGCTACATGCAAAGGTACATCAAAGACAAGAATATAGTCCTTAAACGGATGCATTCCTCAAATATTAGCAAGGAACGGGAGCAATATTTAATTATTCCTTAATCTGTGTTTTAGTCTAAAGCAAATTTGTCAAACATGGGAACTTTACAATGTCAAGCTAATTCTTGCCTTCAGTAATAGTTTAAGAATTTTGCTAAATGCTAACCAACTGTAAAGAGTCTCAGAATCAAACTATAACAGGAGAGCGATAATATGGGAGATAGTAAGCCTCTGTCTGAGCTTATCATGGTATATTTTCATTTCACTATTTTTGAATTTTAGTTTCTTGAAATAGATAGGTGTGCCCCTAATCCACTTATATTTATTTATAATGTTCTAAACATTTCCTATCTTGCATTTGACTGCCTTGGAAAGCACCTAACACCACAGCATAGGTCAATTTACAACATTCCAGACAAATGATTTATAAACTCTTCAGCCATGCAGGTATTGCGCAGACCAGCACACCACCACGGTGGTGAGTCTACGACTGCATGCATGGTGTAAGAAAAGATACGCTCACCAACAGCCAAAACCTTGTGGTGTTAAACTGCAAGAAAATTGCAGACATTAACATTGAGGCAGAGTTAAGAAATGTTCACAGAATATTAGCACGATAAAAACCCAGTCAGAAATTTTCAAATTGAAAGAAAAAGGGCGCATTTTATCAATTAAAAGAGATTTTCTTATAGCAGTTAATTTTCAGAAAAATACTGCAGCAGCTATAGTAATTCAAAATTTGGCAAAGGTAGTCATAGAGAAACACCGCATAGTCATCAAGGCATCCCAATTCCCAAGGAGAGCAGGAGCTCAATAAATGGTATTTACCTGAGATGCATATTGCCTTGAGAAAGCCTTGACATAGCCCAGAGTTGATAAGCACCACTGTTCTTTTTCCTTTACTTTATAAATATTTGTTGTCCTATCCCCATTTGACTGACTGCAACATAGAAATTAAAAAATATATATATATATATATATATATATTAAATTCACCGTTATTTGATATCATCAAATGACATGCATGAAAAGATAAATAAAAGGGCCAGGGAAAGGCTGGGGAGTTGGGACCTTCTCTTAGGTCTTCCATTCTCATCATCCACCTCCATAGTTGATGATTCTTGAAGCTCAACAGCCATTGAATCTTCATGGATAGTCTTTAATGTTTGCAATGTTCCAGCTCTAGATGCATCCGGCAGACGTTCCATCAATACATTGGAGAAGTTTTTGTATAGAGAGAGGAACAAGACCTTCATATTCAATCACATAAAGAATAGAATAAGGTAAATGGAACAGAAATTCTCCGAAGAAAAAATGGAACAGAAATTCTCCAAAGAAAAAGGTTAATCTGATAATTTTGTCTAGTAACAGATCAAGAAACACTGGGGCAGTAAACATAAGAAAGGTTTGGTAGAAAGAAGAAAGACAAAACACATTCAAACAAATACACACACACCATACAAACATCCCATTATAGCAACGCCTTCTGAAACTGCTCTGGTATTATCACTTCATTACAGCAAAGAGGAGCATACTTAGGTGCATTATCCAAGTGTAATTAAAAACAGAAATTAAAAGAACACTAAAATATAGTATGCCGCAAATATGTCCATCTAATAAACATACTTAATCAACAGTTCATACTGTTTTGGGTGCATTCATAAATATTGATACATTAGTATTTAATGCAATTGAGACATTCAAGGCAGATCAGAACATGCTAGTTAAACAGCATTGGCAGAAATGCCGCATTAAGTGTATAAAATTGTTTATTTACACGCTCCAGAACAAACTAGTGAAGATTTCAACGACAAGAACAAAGATTCCTCCACAAAATTGCAATGCTATTGGACAAAAATCAAACTTTTGTCAGATGAATCTAATACCTCATTTTCCTCTAATGCTTGAGCAAGAAGAGCTTCCTTGGCCTCTAAAGAATCAGTAATAGATACTTTTTCTTCCTTAGCTTTTTCAACCTAAGTTTTTAAACGCTTTAACCTTGCAGGGTTTTCACCCAAGAGCAGGTTCACCTTCTAATAGTGTAAGCTTTGACTCAGCAGCCTCTAAATCTGCTTTTGCCTTGGATGCGGCTTCTTCTGCTGATGTAACACCCTTCTTCAGAGATGATATCTCTTTCCGTAGATCAGTGATACGATTGTATGTCTCACTAACTGCATTCCTCAGAATCTGTGGAATTAAATGAGGAAATGGGATTAATTTTTGAACAGATAAAATGAAGAGGAATTGCTTAAAACCACACAGAGACAAATGATTAATTTTCCACAAAGAATACAGGATAGATGAATGCACAAGCAGTAATAGGTAGAGGTGTCAATTAGGCGGGTTCGGGTGAGTTCGGGATGGGTCATTTTGGGTTCGGACTGATTCGGGTTCGGATTATTTCGAGTTCGGGTTGGGTTCGGGTTCGGGTTCGGGTTCTTCTTTAACATATCTTTTTTTTGTATTTTATTGCATATCCATAATTTTATTAATCACTTTTAACTCTTTTTTTTTTTTTTCATTTAATTAGATTAAAAAATGAGATGTTATTAATCGTTAACTCATGGACTATATAGGTGACAAAGATAAAGTTTAATTTAAACTTTAGAATACCTAATTATGAATAATCGTAATAAATAATATAATTCAAATTGCAAGTGAGATATTATTTTTTATAATATTAATTTTATTTTTAATTTATTATAATATTATAAT
>JBBYHK010229773.1:0-107309 GCA_038382065.1 Adansonia grandidieri | reverse complement strand
TATATAAAATATAAATTAAATTTTTAATATTTAATTAAATTATATATGGTATTAATATTTAATATTTAATATCTAATATTAAATTCATTTTTTATATAGTATTATCTGTTATAGCTTTCATATTTTTTAATTTATCTTATTACTTTGTTATACTATTATCATATTGTAATTACTATTACAAATAATAATAATAATAATAATAATAATTATTATTATTATTATTATTATTATTATTATTATAAAGTAAGAATAATATTTAAAAAAGTATTTAAAATTTTACTACTAACATACACAAACTCTCAATATTTAATGAGTTTAACTAATAAAATTTAAAAAAATATGATAAATGGATAATATACTTTATTGATAATGTTTTCAAAGTTGATGATATAATTTACCTTTTGATAAATTAATATTTTATTTTATATAGACCTGTTTAAGGATCAAGCTACCCACCCAGCTCAATTGGGCCTGAGCTCAGGTTCTCATATTTTATATTAGACGAGCTTGACCCAGCTTAAAACTATAATTTAAATTAATATATTTTATTTAAATTTAATTATAAAAATATATAATATTAATAAAAAAATATTCTTTAATGTGATAAATAGTAATTCTGGCTTTAATAGGTAGGTCTGGGCACGTTAAATAAAGGCCTGGACTTGAGATTTTAAAAAAATTTAGGCTACGACTCGACCCAACCCATAAGCAAATTTAATCATATTTAAAATATAAATTAACTTTTTAATATTTAATTAAATTATTAAAAGAATATTAAAATAAAATTCATAATTAAAATTTTTGATTTATTTAAAATTATTTAATTATAATTTTTTTATATTTATTTTTAGTGTTAAATTCAGATTCGGGTTCGGGTAGGGCTCGAGTTCGGGTTCTTTCAGGTTCAGGTTATTTCGGATTCGATTTATTTTAAGTTCAGGCCATTTCGGGTCTGGGTTTTCTTAGGTTCGGGCCATTGACTTTTTGGTCAAATCAGGTTAGGTTCCGTTCGGGCTAGGGTTTTTCTAGGTGGGTTTTCGGGTTCGGGTTCATTTTGCCACCTCTACTATATATTGATATCACACTTTAGGTATCCATACCAAACCCCCTTGTATCGATAATAATGTGAAAATTCAAGTTTTATGTGACATAAAGTTCTCATATCAATACTTATGCACCAATATAACTTAAGCGTACCTGTGGCTTCCTGAGTTACCTTATCTTGGTCATAAATACTCATCCGAATGACTCTAGTGACACCATGAAAAGTAGCCTTTGATGCCTCATTTTACATTTTTCTTTAATACGGCCCATAGGCATTTTAGACCTCAAAAAAAAAATTTTGCCTGGCGCAATGTCACCTAATAGTGCCTGGTGACACGGATCCCGATAGTCATCCCCAGTTTTTATTTTTATTTTCTAATTCTGTCATCTTTCAATTAAGTCTTAGGATGCCTAAAGTTGGCCCAGACAAAAAGAGGTATTTACAAGTAACATTTTAAAAGAATTTGAAGCTCATTAAAATTGGAAAGCACAGTCGCATGATAGCAAGAAGCCCTAATAGGCAAAAACATTTGCCAAGAAACTGAATGCTTTTTAACCAATGATGGAATCATGGATTATAACCCATGACATAACCACATAGTCTCATTTCTAAGTAATATTTCAAATCTACTAATTATTACAAGGCATGCTACTAGCATCATGACATCAACAAGTTAGCATCATGTTAGTATATACCCTAGTGCCAATCGGCTTATATAAGGCATATATATAAGTTAATAATACAAACCAATCACTTTTGTTAGTGATTCAAGGATTTTCATCATGTTTGTGGTGTGATTGTCACTTATACAAACACTAATTGGATGAAACCTATGAAACATAATTGCTTTGCAAAGTTAGTAATGAGTTATGACAATGAAATTCTTATGCATCAAAACCATATTTCTGAAAATGTTCCTAGTCATTTTATTATCAAGACAGAGCATTAACTATGCATAGAAACTAGCATATGCTAAGCCTCTATGTATTTGATGCAAGCAACTCTTTAATCTCATGGAAGTTAAAGTATAAAGATACATGATGATAGCATATGGGTGCTTTTTATGGAAAAAATTCATTAAACTTATCCTATATGAGAACTCCATTTGGTATAAGTCACACGAGTGCCTATGGAATATGTTCTCATGTGCTAGTCATGTACAATAGTCCTTAGACATATAATACTAGGTTATCTCATATGGGTTCTTTTTGTGGAAACAATTCATTAAACTTAGCGTGTATGAGAACTTCATTTGGTATATGTCACACAAGTGTCTATGGAATATGTTCCCATGTGCTAGTCATGTACATTAGTCCTTAGACATATGACACTAGGTTATCTCATATGGGTGCTTTTTATGGAAACAATTCATTAAACTTAGCATGTATGAGAACTCCATTTGGTATAAGTCACACAAGTGTCTATGGAATATGTTCTCATGTGCTAGTCGTGTACATTAGTCCTCAAACTTATGATACCGGGTTATCTCATATAGGGAGTGTTATACTTTAATCCATTACAAACAAGTCCACAATGGATGGATGTCAAAATAAGGGAGGAATTGGGTATAGCATGAAGCATATGGTGGATGAATGAGTGATCCAGAGAGGATTCACCACTTCAAGTGACATTGGAGACATATCTCATATTTTTTTAGCTTCGGTTAACTTGATAAAATCATTGGCAACACATGCTGAATTTAAGAGAAATTGTTTATCAAAATTCATGAAGTTAAGCGAAAGCTGCATGAACTAATATGGATTGATATATAGTAGATACTGCACCAAGCTCATGGTTTTTTCGGGATATCTAGTGAAAGAACTAAAGTAAACTAAAAGGCTAGTTACGAAAAGGCTTCTTAAGAGATCATATTGACTTTTCCTGCATACTAGGTGACCATGATGCCTTGCTAGAGGCCAATCTTAGTCTATAAATATAAATATACTTAATTAGGTAATTATATTTATTGCATTATAATGGAAGCCTAATAGGTCATATACAATAAGATGATCTATTGGATTGAAACCGAGATTCAGTTAAGTATAACTTAATTAAATAAAGGTATAATATAGGGGACTTAATTAAATTAGTTCAATTAAGTATTATTAAAGAAATAAACTAAATTTATGAAATCTAATAAGAGATGTCTTAATATGGCAATAAAGATAAAAATGTCTTATCAAGATAATGTTTATTTGTAAACATGGTTTTATAAATATTATTAAATAAGGCCAAAAATAATTATATTTGAAAAATTAAAGAAATTGTTTGATAATTATTCAATTAATTATTTAATATTATTTACATGAAGTAAAAATTGTTTTACTTGGTTAGAAAATTTTAATTGTGAATTAAATTATCTAACATGTAAATTACGAGGTTGGGCAAAAAGCCTTAGTTATCAAGTCAAAAAAGTTTAATTATGAACTACTCAAAGTTGGGCTTGCTAATGGGCTAGGCACATAGAATAGCTATCCTTACTGTGTTATTGGGCTAAAATATTAATAAGTTACCACAAGGCCCAATCTTACACAAGCTAATTAAAATAGTTTTAATTAGGCTCCGGGAAACACTCTAAAGTGGTGCCACCATCTGTGTTAGTAATGGGCTTAGTTGACCCATTAGTTAAGCCTATCTTAATTTTAAATTTATTAATATACAATATTAGGTTGAATTGGCAGATATTAGTTTTCTAAAACTTTAGGCACCAATCCCTAGACTTCCCTAAAAAGGGTAACATAATTTTTAAGCAAGTTGGCACAATCTTAAGTTGTTAAATGATCTAGAATCAATTTTGATCACAACAAAAGTAGGAAATCGGTTTCCTATCTTAAAAGAATTAATCAAGATCAAAAATCAAGATTTTGGGTTGGTTTACTAGGATCTTCGTAGAATAGCTACTTCCTTACGGAGTTTTTTTTCTTCCTTTTGATGTAATAGTTGTAGGAATTATTCTCGGATCACTTCAGATTTGAACCTGTTAGCTATATATCTTTTGGTTAAAGTTTTAAAAGCCTTTTAGCTAGCATCGAAGAACCATCAGACCTCATGAAGGCCCCAATAGGCATCTATATGGATATCATTAGAGGCAGAACACTTGGACTACTTTTGGCCTCAACAAAAGATTGAAGTAGTCAAGCCATGGTGCGTTCGTGCAGGGATTAGCACACTTAAAGTTATGAGTATCTGAGTAGGTATGATTTCTAGCATAATTATGTTTAAACTGCTATTCGATCATAAGTACATTTCTTCCTAAGATCCTAAGGAAATTCAGGTATTTCTCTGTTTACTTCCGCTATGTATGTTTAATTCTAATTGAATTTTTATGTTTATATTGATAAGCATGAGTCCAGAATTCCCTTTCACATCATGCATCACATATTCCAAATGGTAAGATTTAAGGAGAAATATTTTCCAAACTATACTTTTTAATCTTTTGGGAATGGTGTTTAAAACTTCAAAGCCTTTTTCTTTTCAAAATCAAACTCATTTTTTTCAAAATCAATCGAGCCCTAAAATTGTCATTAAGGTCTTCTAACTCGTTTTCAAAATGAGTGAAGCTTCAAAATTGCTATTGAGATTTTTTTTCTTTTCAAACTCAAAATCATTTTCATAATTGGTCAAGCTTCGAGATTGCCATTGAGGTCTTGTTTTTTTCTTTTCAAAGTCACACTTTTTTAAAAATGGATTGAGCCATTAGGTTGTCATTGAGGTCCTTTTCTTTTCTTTTCAAAGTCAAAATTGTTTCAAAATGGGTCGAGGATCAAGATCATTGTCAAGGTCATTTTTTTTTGTTTTTTGCAAAGTCAAACTCGTTTTTAAAATGGGTCAACCTCCAAGATTGTTGTCGAGGTCCTTCTCTTTTCTTTTCAAAGTTGAACTTATTTTTAAAATGGGTTGAACCCCAAGATTACCATCAAGGTCTTTTCTTCTTTCATAATAGGTTGAGCCTCAAGATTGCCATCGAGGTCCTTTGTTTCTCTTTTCAAAGTTGAACTCATTTTCCTCATGAGTCGAACCCCAAGATTGCCATCGAGGTTTTTTCTTTTCAAAGTCAAACTCATTTTCAAAATAGTTAGAACCTTGAGATCATTATCAAGGTTTTTTTCCTCCATTTCTTTTCAAATTGAACTTGTTTTCCTTAAAAACGAGTTAAACAATCAGATTGCTATCGAGGTGTTTTCTTTTAAGGTTAACTTCAAATTTCAAGTTTGATATGCTCACACTTAATTTTTAATAATTTTTTCTCACTTAAGAAATAAAATTCCTTAAAACATGTTTTTTACACCAAACAAAATTATTGTCTATGATCTTTGTCTTATTCATTATCCTCAACAATAAACAAAAAGAGGTAGTTCATGACACCTAACTTTGTCCGAGCCCCAAATTGATTCTCATGAGATCATTGCTCAATTAAAGGTATTTCCTTTCCATAACTTATGGAGTGAAAGTTGATCTCAAAGGACCAAATTGACACATGTTAAAGTGATTAAAGAATTGAAATGGTGCATTGTTTTAAATACACATCAAATATCGATCTTAGGATCGATACCTTAAAAGAAAATTGAAGATTTAAATGTAGCATTGATCCTAAGATCAATATTTGGCCATGCAAAATCGAATGACATTTTTTAGGTGGTAAGGATCTATTTAACATCGATATCTTAAGGAAAAATTTGCAAGTACCAATCCCAATATCAACACTTTACCCTTTAATGATAAAAATTTCAAAAATATCAATTGAAGTATGATTCCAAGATCGATACTTCAGGGCAAATTTGAAGGTATAAGGACTAAACTAAAAACGGCCCAAAAAGTTAGTATTAGGAATCTAGTCTCATGCTTAACGAATTAGCTTAAAATAAAATGGGTAAATAATACCTAGATTTCCACATGATCTTAAATGAGATCTACATGTGGTCGTGTTGGCAACTTAAAATTCACGAATCTAATAGAAACCATACCTACTCAAAAACTCATAACTTTGAGTATGACATTCCTTGCATGATCTCAGTAGCATGGTCAAGTCAAGATTTCTCTGTAGCTAAGAGTAGCACAAGTTTCTTTCCACTAGTGTAACCCACACAAACAGATGTTGAATCCTTCTATAAGTTTGGGGATTCACTTATACTAGCAAAATGATCTTATGGGTCATAATCAAAGGGTTTATGTTCTTGTTTTCTTTTCCCCAAGAAAAAATATTAATAGAATTTAGGGTAAACAAAAAACCCTAAATGCAACATTGCAAGGTTTCTTAATTTTTCTCTTTAACTACGACAAATCAATAACAATTATTAATTACCCAAGATCATGAAAAATTAAAAAGCAAGAGTAATAAAGTTATGCAGCTAATCATGTGAGCTTTGGTCAAATTTTAGGATTTCTTGAACAAATTATGGCATATCTAGGGTTAAGTAAGATTTCAAGATAACTAATCTTTTAACTTATATGTCATATATATAATAAAAGATTAACCCACATTCATATTAACTAAGTTGTAGCACCATATTGGGCTTGGAGAAACCTTCCAGTAATACTCTATCAAAGTAATTTGATAATTTCATCAAATATCCTGAAAAAACCATAAGCATTGTGCAGCGTCTACTCATATATCAATTCATATTAGTTCTTGCAGTATATGGTTAACCTCATAAATTTAAAGAAACGATTTCTCTTAAATTCACAATACGTTGGCGAATGAATTTATCAAGTTAATTAAGCCAAGAACATATGAGATATATCTCTGATGTCACTTGTAGTGGTGAATTCTCTCTGAATCACTTATCAACCTTCAGATACTTCATGTTATACCCTAAACCACCTTACTTTTAGCATCTATCAAAGAGGACCACTTCGTTGTGAAGTCAAAGTATGACAATTCCCATATAAAATGATCTGGTAAGACAAGTTTGAGGACTAGTTACATGACTGACACATGAAAACATTTCCATAGATACTTAAATGACAATACCAAATGGAGTTCTCACATGACCTATGTGCAGTGAACTTTGCCACAAAACAAGAACCCATACGCCGTCCCAAGTATCCCTTATACTTCAACCCATAAAATCGGTTGCTTACTTCACAAAAAAAAAAGCATAATATGTACTAGTTTTTAAGTACTACCAATGCCCTGACTTAGCAATACAATAATCAGGAATTTTTAGAAACACGAGTTTCATGCATAAGTATCTTATAATTGTAACTCATTACAATTCCTATGTTCTATGGGCTTCATCCAATTACCAGTTCACGATCGTCAGCTACTAACATTAAAGACAATCTTATATCACTTATTAGATGATAAGTTTACATTATTAACAATATATGTTTCATCCAAGCCGATTGGCTGAAGATGGAATTGGAAGACCAACCCATGAAAATGGAGATGAAATGAGAGGAATTAAAATGACAAGGATGTAATTAAAGACCATTAGAGAAAGTTGAATTGATTAAGTTGGACGATTTCTGGGTAAGTTGAATTGATTAAATTGTATTTCATTTTACTTTAGGAAAATGATGTCCGAGTATTTAGTAAGTTGAATTGATTAAATTGTATTTCTTTTAACTTTAGGAAAAGGATGTATGAGTATTTAGTCTACATGCATGTACTGCATTTACTTACTGTCACATGCAGTTATTGCTTTTACTTTTAGGTTCACAAAAAAATAAGAAATGATATAATGGTCAAAATGGCGCCCAATGCTAGTTCATGAATAAACCAAACACCTAATGATGCAATACGATCACATTACGTAAATAAAATATGATAAAAAATTAAAATATGATACGATATAAAAATAATATAATTATAATATAAATATATAAATGTGTCAAATTTATATTATATAAATTATTAATATATTAAATTTATATTAATATATAATATTTTAAATATAATAAAATAAATAAAAATACACAATTAAAATTTAATAATTAAAAATTATATTAATATATAATATCTTAAATATTAATAAAATAAATAAAAATATATGAATAAGATTCAATTACACAAATTACTAAGTTTCACACATTGGCGAATTTACAACTGTAAATCACGAGTCGAAGCTGGGTCCAGGGCAGGCACACACGGAAAACGATTCACGTGGTTGGCCTTTCCGTTCCGCGACAAAACCCTCCGCTGCCCTCCCTCCATCAGGCTCATTTACTTACTGTTAAACCAAATCCCATCCCAATGCCAGTGCCAATGCCAATATAAAGTATCATCCAAGGCCTGCCTCTTTCCTTAAGGTTAACCAAGCAGAAGTAAACGAAGCCTCTTCCACTCCCCGCTCATTCCTCTAACCAAATTTCTACCAAATTAATCTTTTATCTATAATTCTTTCTTAAATTCAACCCCCATATCTTTGATAAAATCAAATCAAATCTACCCTAGCAAAAAAAAAAAAAAAAAAAAAAAACTCATCTCTCTTTGGCCAACACCAAAACCAAAACCCAAATGGCCACCGCTAACGATGTCCCCGACGTTATTTTATCCAACATCTTTGCTTTGATTACCGACACTCGTACCCGGAACTCCCTTTCCCTCGTTAGCCGTAAGTTTATGCTTCTTGAAAGGGCCACGCGCTTCTCCCTCACTCTCCGGGGTAACGTTACGGACCTTTTCATGATCCCCACCTGCTTCAGATCCGTCACTGATTTGGACCTCTCCTTGCTCTCCCCCTGGGGCCACTCCCTGCTTTCCTCTTCTTCGCTGTCTGATCCTCAGCTTTTGGCCCATCGCCTCCGCGTGGCGTTCCCTGCGGTGACATCCTTGACGGTGTACGCTAGATCGCCGTCCACGATTCAGATTTTGGTTCAACAATGGCCTCGGTTGAAGCGTGTGAAGCTGGTAAGGTGGCATCAACGGCACAACCAGTTGCCAATCGGAGAGGATTTTGCTTGTTTATTGGAGCAGTGCGAGAATCTGAGTTGGCTTGATTTGTCAAGTTTTTATTACTGGACTGAAGATCTCCCCCCGGTTCTTCAAGCTTGCCCCAAGGTATCAGCCTCGTTGGTCCACTTGAATTTGCTAACTACATCGTTTGCTGAAGGGTTTAAGTCTCAGGAAATTAAGGAAATCACCTCGGCTTGTCCTAACTTGAAGAGCTTTTTGGTGGCTTGTAATTTTGATCCTAGGTACATTGGTTTTGTGGGAGACGGTACTTTGTTAGCTGTGGCCAATAATTGTCCTAAATTGACCCTTTTGCATATGGCTGATACGTCGTCCTTGGCTGATGTTAGAGGTGATCCGAACAATGAAGGATTTACTTCAGAGGACGCTGGGATTACCGGAGGGACGCTACTGGAGTTTTTCTCTGGGTTGCCGTTGCTTCAAGAGCTGGTGCTTGATGTTTGTAGGAACGTCAGGGATACTTCCTTGGTATTGGAAATGTTGAATTCTAAATGCAAGGATTTGAGAGTGCTTAAGTTGGGGCAGTTTCATGGGATTTGTTGGGCGATTGAGTCTCAACTTGATGGGATTGCCTTGTGCTCGGGGTTGGAAGAGTTGTCTATTAAGAATTCAGGGGATTTGACGGATATGAGATTGATTGCAATTGGGAGAGGTTGTTCTAAGCTGTCTAGGTTTGAGATTCAAGGGTGTAAAAGGATTACGGAGAAAGGACTCAGGACTATGGCTTGCTTGCTGAGAAATACTCTGGTTAAAGTCAAGATTTCTTGTTGTAAGAATCTTAATGCTGCAGCATCAGTGAGAGCTGTGGAGCCAATCCGTGATCGGATTCAATGGCTACATATTGATTGTGTCTGGGATAGTTTGGAGGGGACTTCGAATCCAGAGCTGGTTGGTCATAGTTTTGGGCTCGCCGAAGTGGGGGAACCATCCAGTTTTAGCTTCTCCAGAAGTGAGTATGAGCAATGCATGAGCAGGAAGAAATGCAAATACTCGTATGACTTGGGTGACTCTTACGTTATGGAAAACAATGATTTCGATGGATTCTGGTGCAAGAAATGGGGTAAGTTGCAATACCTTTCACTTTGGATTGGTGTTGGTGAGCTTCTCACTCCATTGGCAACGGTCGGTCTTGATGACTGCCCTAATTTGGAGGAGATTCGGATAAGGGTGGAAGGAGATTGCAGGGGACCCAACAGACTATCTGAACGAGCATTCGGATTGAGCTGCCTTGCAGTCTACCCTCGGCTTTCAAAGATGCGATTAGATTGTAGCGAAACCATAGGGTATGCACTAACAGCACCGTCAGGCCAAATGGACTTAAGTTTGTCGGAAAGGTTTTACCTGAATGGTATTAGGGAGTTGAGGCTAAGTGAACTAGATTATTGGCCACCACAAGACAGGGATGTGAATCAGAGGAGTCTGTCACTCCCTGCGGCTGCATTGCTGGCGGAATGTCGAGAGCTTAGGAAGTTATTTATTCACGGGACCGCTCATGAACACTTCATGAGGTTCTTTCTTCAAATCCCTAACCTTAGAGACGTACAGCTCAGAGAAGACTACTATCCGGCACCTGAGAATGATATGAGTACTGAAATGAGAGCGGGTTCATGTAGTCGCTTTGAAGCTGCTCTGAATAGCCGAGTAATCCTCGATTGAAATGGCTTTGCATGATGCGAAACCTAGCTCAGAAAGATGCGATTTTCTTATTCCCTTTTCCTATTAATTGGCGCCTGTACGAGTTTTTTTTTTTCCCTGTTTTTTTTCAAAGAAAATAAAGCAAAGGTTCACACATGGTTTGCATTTTTTCTTTATGTACCGCAACCCTCTTCTTCGTTAAATTTATGTTGAGAAGAGCAGCATGCTGCAGGAGAAAATGTTTTACACATTCAAGGCTTTTCATATTTGTGGGTCATGGACCAGAAAATGACCCTAATGTGATTGAACAAAAGGATAAATAGGTTTTGCCACTGAAAACTCAAAGAAAATTGAGGGAAAAAAGAGTGTTTTAAAAATGATTGGGAAAATTATTACAGTTATACAACTCGAAAAGCCGACAACACAGCGTTAACACCTCTACCAGGTTTTCTATACAAACAAACAGAATTTGTATTTAGCACAGAGAGTACTCGCAATCTTGCAAGCGAGAAAGTATCCTCTCACAACTTGGTCGCTCTTCCGGTTCAGCCCAACAATCTGTAGCCGACAAACATGATAAGAAATTAAATTACCTCAAATGTGGTCCGAACCTTATTAACATGAATCAAGAAGTAATTTATGAAAATTTTGTGTGGTAACCTGAAATTATCTTGCCTAGAGGACCGTCAGGAATCTCCAACCGCGATCCTTCATTTGCAACAGCATAAACTACCTAAACCAACGTAGAAAAGGACCATATATATATATATATATATATAATGGAAATATAAAAAACTAGATTGTTTCATGAGTTCACAAAAGCATTGAAAAAATAAATAAGATAACACAAGTGACTTGAGAAAAACTCAAGAGACAGCATACTTCATACCCTTTCTGGTGGTACACCTTCCCATGGTCTATTTAGAGTACAGAGCTCCCACATTATCACCCCAAGGCTAAAAATATCACATTTTTCGGTGAAGGGTTCATTGCGAATGAGTTCCGGAGCCATCCATTCAGGTGTCCCCGCAGATGCAGAGTCTCTCCTGGGCCGGCCGCTCATTATTCTCGAGAGCCCAAAATCACATATCTTCACAGTCCAGTGCTTATTCACAAGGCAATTTGCAGTTTTTAGGTCACGATGAACTATTTTCATCCGGTGTATACACATCAACCCCCTATACAAACAAGAGGAAAATCTTGTCGGCATGACACTTTTACATGCGCAATACCATGGGTGCATGCATCTGGACATACAATCAATCAAAATATACCAATGCTTCTGCTAAATAAATATTTAAGTAAATATGATGAAATAAATTTTCAAAATTAATTGGGTGTTAGCCTTGAACATGATGCAGATATAGAGTTCCTAACTTCACCACTTAGTTTTACAAAAGGTCCAAACTTTTCTTATGAATCAAATCATTTGCCAGAAAAAGGTAATATTTCCTCTGCTTCATTCAAAATCCCAGGTAAGAACCGTTACCAGAGGCCAATAAGCTTTGTCCAATACGGACATACAAATACTGAAGATTTATGAGTTTCACATAAAAACCAAGCAATAATGGCATTTGTAGATACAAACAGAAACAACATATTCCGATAGAAGCTATGCTAAACACAGGGACTTCGTATTATCAGATCACAAAATAAAGCTATATACACCTATACTTATAAACTTGTAAGCATCAAAAATGAAAACTTAACTTACAAGTGTGAACATTCATCTACTCCTATGAATATGCAAAAGTGAAAAGGAAAAAAAAATTCAAAGTACTCACTCTAAAAACTACTAAAGACCTAATAATTCTTTAAATTCCTTTTCCCATATTATACAAGTTCAAACATGTAATTTATAAATAAATTCTTAAGCAACAGTCTGAACATGCATGAGTATTCAAAAGCTAATATTGAAGTGTCCCAGATGTTACTAGCTTACGAGAAGGGGAAAAAAAAAAGGAGAGCAAGAAAAAAAAAATCAGAAGTAAAACTTGAGGAAAGGCAGAAGTTGATCTAGAAAACAAACCAACTTCCTCCTCGAAGTACCTACTGGTGGACTGCAGGAGTAAATATTAATTTCTCAAAAGTATAGTATATTGTATTGCACCATATTCTTTTTAAACATAAAGGCAGAGAAAGATTAATGCATTTTGTAAGTAAGGTACAGGCCTATCACACCTGCAGATATCACGCAACATTTTCAGTCTCCTCCGCCAGCTCAATCTCTTTTTCTGACCACTCAAATGGATTAAAAAGTACAATGATCCCATCTCCATGTATTCGGTAATCATTGACAACTGAGGTGGCTTTGTGCATGCAGCCAAAAACAGGATAACTGCAAAAAGAACAGCACTCCTCAGTTCACTAAATAATAAAACAGAGCAAATTTGTCATCTTTGTTATGGTGCTAGAGGAATAATCTACATATGAGATAACTCTTTTAAGGCACTGTCAATGTTAATTTATTTATTTTACTTCACTTTCATTTTGTCTTATTTCTGGTTGGGTTACCAGATGAAGCCATCCTAGACAAACCAAAAACAGTACAATTTTAGAAATGTAGGAAAGTACCATTGGGATGTCGAAGGCGGCTGGAAATGCAAACAAGTAAAAACACAAAATTGAAAAGAGGATTGTGTCAGAAAGATATTTAGATAGGAAAATATGAAAAACTTTCAATTGACCAACAGAGAGATACCTAAGAATAGATATCTCATTGCAAAAGTCTTCCATGTTTTCTGCAGTAAGATCTTGCTCCAAAAACACCTTGATTGCAACATCTGTTCCATTCCATACACCTCGGAAAACTTCTCCAAAAAACCCTGGACAATAGACAGACAAGATTTTGAAAAAACACGACCTGCTCACTGAAATTCTAGTGTGATGATGCTTTATCCCTTCTCGAGCAAATCAGTAAACGAAGTACCCAATTATTTTTCATCCTATTTTCCAATATTGAAGTCTCATAAGCAACAGCCAAGGATGCCATGAGCATACATCAGATCGACCAAAAATAATTTGCAAGGGCCACCTAAGCATGATGAAATGTGTCTAGCATTTTGAGATTCTTTTCCCCTTTTAACCGAGATTGGTCTTATTTCTTTGCAGATATGGGAAGGAGAAAGAAAGAGATCCAGCACTTAAAAACAGCAGATATGGGAAGGAGAAAGAAAGAGATCCAGCACTTAAAAACAGTCTTAGCTGTTATGGGGCTTTATACTTTAAAGATATTTGGAAGGATTTTGTTACTATGGCCTTCTATATACTCAAGGCGTGCTGCTTTCACACCAGTCTCATTTATACTCTTCACCACTGACACCTCATTAAAGAAGGTATACAAAATGAACAGAAAACTTTACATGGTATTTTTCTCTGTTCTGTTCAAACCAAATTACATAGACATTGAAGTATACATAAATATATACATGTATACACGTGCATGCATGTAGAAAGGAAAGAGAAAAAAAGATCCATTGGAAAATCAGCAATGTACAAGACTAGCTTCTTGTAAACATTCATCTTGAAAAAACAATTAAAAGTGAAAGGCTGTACTTAAATATAAAGGCAACAACAAACCATAAACAGAAAAGATGTAGGATGACACCACTTAAGATTCCTCAAGTACAAGTTCAATAATAATTGAACAAGAAGCCTAACAAGTGGAAAAACAAAACAAATTACATAACAAGCTTTAGAGAGGTTAATAAACACCATGGACTCTAATACCAAACTAACCTCCAACCTAAAACCAATTGAAAATGAGTGGAGAGGCCCTATATAAACATAAAGCCACAAAAAACTTTAAATTTCATTAATGTGATATAACACCATTTAAAACCTATAACTGGGAAACACCGTTAAACACGATTTTTGTGGTTTCTCTAATACTTCGAATGATCCAATTTAAGTACCTAGTCTTTATTTTGTCGACTAAACTTCTGTGAGATTGATCCTAGTACTTGGTATCTTCTAAATCTAATTTTGTAAATGCATCAAATCAAGTTACTACTCGTTTCAGAAGTTAAACTAAAGAAATCTTGAATTGGCATTATTTAAGCTCCCCTTAGATGCATCTGCTGCACTTAACATTGCATCTAAGACACAGTACTTTAGCCTTTGTTATGTCCCAGCACCACACAACCCCACCCTCACAACAATCCCCCCAAAAGGTAAAAGGATTAAGAAATATGAAAAAGATAGAATCCATAAGAAGCAGGCCCAGAGAAGTTTCACAGCAAAGATACTGTAGAAATTGAAAAGAGTTTTTACCTATCCCAACACGAATTCCAACGGTTAATTCAGAGAAATCAATATTCCATTCGGGATAAGGTAATAAAGGGTTATTGTTGAACATTGGAGATTCAAGAATTTTGTTCCATGTAGCAACCAGTTCATCACTTGCTACATAGCCAGAAACTCCACTTCTCTCTGTAATTTGGCTCCTATAGTCATGTGGAGATGATGGCAACGATATTGCCTTTTGAGAATTTATTTGGTCCCCGGAAAAGTTATACAATGCAGACCTGCCACTAGCAATTTTATCATGGCCATCAATGTGGAAATTTGATACCTGAAATAACGAACAGAAAGCTTTAGTGACCTATCAATTGCATTTGGCAACTAAAACCTCTCAAAAGGAAAGCATGTCTTAATTTACGTTTTAAGGCCAAGCCACTAAACAAAGATTTTGAGGAATTAAAACAGCAATGAAGAATATAACAAAAGATAAGTTAACCATTGACAGTAATTTGTAGATTAATTGTGCAACTGATGTTCATGGAATATTTGCACATTGCAAATGGCACTGAAACTATTTATAGAGAATGAAAAAAACAGATATAATGCAGCAAGAAAACAATGTGTATGACAAGTTTTTATTTTAAAATCAGCAGCACAAATTTTTGACATAGGAGGAAAAGTTTGTGCAAGCAGAAATAGTTCCATCAATTAATCTTCTAACTTTATAAACATTAAAAAGAAACGAGAAACAAACATAAATCAAGTGGGTCATCAAAATGTGATTCTAACAGAAAAAAAAAAATAAAAAAGCACGTCTGGTTGTTCTCCTTATTTTAAGGCAATATAACTTATCTCTAAAGGAATTTTCCAATATTAATACCAGCAAAGATAATTGCATCAATCTGAACCCTTTCCTATGACTTGTGACTCGCAAAGTAATTAGAAGACTGAGTTATATAACCAATTTCCTTTTTTTCCTAAAAATTAGTTAAAATGTAATTCCAACACCCACAATGATCATATAAGAAAATAGGGAACAGATCCTATGAAACAACAAATAAAACCATCGTTCACCCAAAAATATAAATCAAGAATATTAAATTTAAAAAAAAATCAAAATTGCAATTTCAGTTGACTCTCATATTATGCCCATTCACCAATATCTCCTTGAAATGATTGACAGTTATGGAAAATAAACAGACCAATATAGAAGCAACAATAGAAACACATGTTTGGCTACAAGGGCTACTGCTAAAATTCAGAACATCCAAACGAGATATACTTTAAAAAAAAAAAAAAAAAACCAATAAAGGGGGAAAAAATACATTTTTCTGAAGATCTGGACTCTCATTCCTATCAGTTGAAGAATGGGCAGAAGACCTATCTTCACCCTGCTCTTGCAAAAGACGATTTTGCTTCAATGTTTCATTCATAGCTCTGACAGCCCTGAAAGAATTCAACATAATTCAAGTTAAATCACCATATAATAAAATTTATGTGCCCGAAAAAATCCAGAAAAAAAAATGAATCTCTAAACATGTAAAAGGTAACACTAAAGGACAAACAAATGAATATAGGCATCACTTTGTATCTGTAATACAAACATATTAGTGGACTGAGAGCTGAAAGACTACTAAAATGAACTGCTAGACAGCTTCATTTTAAAAATTAGTTGTTCAGTTCAATATCTCAAATTAAAATGGACAAAAGCAAGAAACCAATTTCATATGCATGCATTGCAACCCATCCTATAAGGACAAATTGAGAGGATAATGATTATTAATTCCAAAAGCTATTACCCAAGAATACTTGTTAAAAGGAAAAAAAAAAAAAAAAAATCTTTTCCATCCACTAAAAAGGGTTCAAAGATTATATATATATATATATATATATATATATTGATATAATCACCAAAATTAATATCTTCTATACAAAGAAAGAGAATGAAAGAGAGAGAGAAAAAAAAGATTAGAGCCCGTTTAGAAATGTTTTCCCTGTTCGATCTCCATTTTTGCCCAACAAATGAAATCAAATAAGGGTAAACAAATTTGGAAACCCTTGTTTTCCAATTTTCTATAAAAAAATAAAATATACAATAAATTATTTTCCAACTTTTCTACTACATTGGAAACCCTTGCCAATTTTCCAAATTTTGTTATTTACCTTATCTTATTGATCACATTTAGACTGTAAAAGGAAATAGTGATAGAAAATATAAAACATTTTCTAAAATTAAACCAGCACCAAGGCTCTCGGGTGTATGATGAGTGGGCAAATAGGAAAAAAAGAAAAAGATGAGCCAACTTCATGTCATCAATCATTGAATATTCTCAAGGACTCAAAAGCTGGAGAACAACTTGTTTAACTGCCACAATTAGAGCATAGCACATCAAAGTGCTAGCTGGATAAAGTAAAGATTATGCAAATTAAACTAGTAAGTCAATATGCCTGAGACTAAACAACAATCCTAGCTGGAGAAGTAAAGATTATGCAAATTAACAAGTCCATCAAACAAGATTGGTGACACTAGAGTTAACATTTAGTGGACCTTGTATAAGCTGAAACTGAGTAACTTGCATAACAACTATTTGGACCATTAAAAGAGGATCACATTGAACACATGTGCCTCATTTATACTGTTAGTTTTGCTTGTAGCATAAACCCGAGCCAATGCAATAACGGGCAAGGCAAATCTGCTCCCAATTAACTCCTTCAAGGCTGCAAACAGATCTGTCATCTGATACTTCTTAATTTTTAATATCCAGCCCTCCACCCCATAAATTTTTTAATTTGCCCCCCTTCATAAAATTTATACATTAATATGATAAATCAGTTAAGTTTTTCAGTTTTAACCCTCAATATTAATTTGATTCTCTTTAACTCTTTATTTAATTAAACATTGTTATACAAAATAAATAATTCTTTAAATTATAAAAGGTTTCTTCTCAACCAATCTAATACTTCTTAAAGTAAGACAAGTTTCTTTTCAATCAACTATGATGTGTCAATTAGTATTGTCTTTCTATGCTAATAAAAAGACAGTTAAACTATTGTAATCTTTATATACATAAAATCAATTGCACAAATTACTTTTTTCATTTTTTTCTTCTATTATTTGTTAGAAGACTTCAAAATTTTTTTGTAAGACTAATATTTAGAAATCGAAATTACATCTCTATTTATAGTGTAACCACCCCCATCTAATATAATATGCACGTATACTTGCAGGAAGTATCCTGAATCCTCACATCAATTTATGCACTTCAGATAAAGTTCATTTAAAGTTGTCAACATACTAGCACATATAAGCAAGCTATAAATATTCTTGGTCCCAACTATAATTATCACCAAAAAGCAATTATGTTGCTATAAAGAAGCTCCTTTCAATCTGTTAAAAAGTCTTCTTAGCACATTGCCTGTATAATTAAAAATTTTTTTTTCTTAGAATCAAATAACTATTATGGTTGTGTGAATAATTTAGAAGCATGCAAAATATTTCAGCAGTCAAAAAAATACGAAAAAGAAGAACTAGAAGCCTTGGATTTAAAAAAAAAAAAAAAGACTGAAGGCACCTTGAAATAGACATAAGTAATCTTAAATTACTAGAACCAGAACAAAAATCAAATTGCTAGGGAAAAAAGAAGACAAGGAGGGAGAGAAAAGAAAGCCAGACTAGACAAGCATCAAATAAAAGCATGTCAAAATTCTTAACAAGAAAAAAAAAATCAACCTTACGATGTCATCACCGATCTCTGGAGTCATGCTAATGCTTCTTCTTCTTATTCTACGAGCTTCTGATGTTGATGCGCCATCTGATCTGTAGCTAGAATCACAATTCAAAGATAATAGTAACAATTAGTGCACAATTTGGCACTTCATTCTGAAGTTAGTCTACAGAAATAGGGAAAGGGAACAGCAAACAGATTAATAAAGGCAAGCACATTCTTTGCATTAAGCCAAGGTTAGTATAATAAATCAAACAGACAATCCAACACAGAACATCATCAGCTTGATCATATGTGTCAACCGCAAGATACTGGACTTGGATTCCACACTGGAAAGTAAAGGAATTCCTTGTGGGGTTTATATAGGCCTAGCTCTCCCACCCTAGTAACTAGCTTTTTAGGGTTTTGCTCTCCCAAGGTCCATATCAATTGATATCAAAGCCATATCCCTCAGTTACAATTGTGCGGCGCAGGTGGACATTTGCATTGCAATGTTCACCCAATGCTAGAAAAATAACTAAAAACAAACAATCCAGCACAAAGCCCACCCACGTGGATGCTGGGATTGCAGAGTCAGGTGGACTGTTATGTGCCTAATTGCAAGGTAGGGGACTTGGATCCCACATTGGGGAGTAAAGGATTTTCTAGTGGGGTTTATATGGATCTAGGCTTTCCCACCTAATAGCTAGCTTTTGAAATGTGTTCCCCAAAAGTCCATATCACTTTAGAAGCAAGAAAACACTACCAGAAACATGAGTGAATGCCTATACACAAAGCACCATAATCTATATTTCAAGAACAATGGTAAAAATGGTGTCAATAAAAAACTGGTAATAATAAAGAAATATGCTTCAAGAAAACTCCAAGAACTGCTCCCCACCCAACTTGAAGACCTAAAGGGAATTTTTGCAACAACACAAGAAGATTTTTGGGGGAAGAGGGGTGGAGACTTCCATGTTTTGACATGAAAACCACAGGTCCATTCAACTTTATTATCAGAGCATACAAAGTGTTATATTCATAATATATATACATATATATATATATGTTTTTTCAGTGTACACATAAGCCACAAACATAATTTCTAAACAAAAATGTGGGTTATATTTACTGAAAAAAGGATCAAATGAGAAAGAACCTTGATGTAGCAACATCATCAGTATAATCTCCATGTGAATTCCTATCACCGCTTAGCATGGACCTTGCACGAGCTCGAAAAGATGGATGCTCTGGGCTGCAAAGACATTAAAAAATTAGAAAAGAACAAGATATACTAACATGTCAAATTTTCAGATTTAATAATTTTCTTTTCCTTGTGGATACTCTCAAAAAACTTATTGCTTAAATGATGGGTAAAGGAAAGAGATGTTTGAAGTAAAGATTTTAGCCCGTAAATTTTTTACATACTTTTTAGTTCAACTGTCCTCTTTATATAGATTTAGGTTATTTGGTATGCTACCTAGTGCTCTAAGTTTGGCTTATTTTCCAAGTATTAGGTTTTTAGGGTTATATTTGGAATTTTTCATTTTAACAGGGTTTAGGGTTTAGTTTACAAATATCTATGTTATTTTTAGTTTTAATTTGGTTTAGGATGATGACTATTAAAATGGTCTCCTTCTATTGATAATTTTTTCCCCATAATTCTTCTATTCCTCCCCCTGTTTCCTCTGTTTCTACCTAATTGTTGCTGCATATCTCTGATTCTCCCTCTAAATTACTATTATATATCTCTTTCTCCAACTTGTACTACATCATTACATCGCCATGGCATCCCATCTAAAACTATTTGATAATAAGTGCAGGGGAAAACATGAAATAGCATCAAAATAAAAGCCAAACCAAACAATAATGGAATTACCCTACTCAAACTTTTAGCATATATAAATAAAACACAGAAGAGCAGTAAAGGAACCTGGAACTGGCAGTCCGCTGTTCAGCAATAACCTTTCTTCGGCTATGACGCCAGAAAGTAGTAGCAATGTTGGGTTCACTATGTGACAGACTAAGGGAGCAAAACAATGAATAGATAGAGAAATATATATAATTAGAAATTTGTAAGGCATACATAATTTTCAATCAAGCAGATCTTTTATCCTGTGAGATGTCAAGAGAACTATTACCTTAATTTCCCATCAATAGAGGTGGAGGATCGTAGCATCATATTCCGCAATGAAGCACCACTTATATTGGCAGAACCATCTAATTTTTGATGGAACTGAAGGTTCTCATCTTTGTCAGCACTACAGCAAACCATGTAAGAATTATAACAATCCACATATCAAAAAAAAAAAAGATAAAATAACTTTTTAAACATCTCACAAGCACTTGTGAACAAGTAAATTATGTCAAAGAAACTCAATGAAAGTTATATATAGTTTTGGAATGTGTCAAATGCCATCTGCTAACCTGTCAGGATCAACTCTCTCACAAAATCCATAAAGAGGACTATTTGGCTCCAATGGTGAATCACAGGAGTCATTTTCAGCAGAATCACTCTCCCCTGCCGCTGAAATATGGGTCATAAAAATGGCCTTTGTCGATCGTGGTATCAACTGGCCTGGAAACCGCATAAGATCAACCAGTAGCTCCACAGAATTTAACACAACTATCACAGACATATGCTTATATGAATCTGCACACTGAACAGCGCCATCATTTGGCAAACCCTGAATGACATAGTAAAATTGGCACACTTTTCAGTAACAGATTTGACAATCTGCAATCATGAATCTCATAAAAAATCTTCTATTTCATTCAATTTTTCAAAAGGTTCTGAAACTTGAAACTGATAATATGGTATATATGAAAGAAGAAATAAATCCTTTAATTTAATTCTAGAATTGAAGAAAGGGGGCAATACAAGAAGATCTTACCACCATAAGCCTACTTTCAAGCCCAACGGTATCTGCCAAAACTTTAAACAAAATTGCTCTGGGATGACATGAACCATGCTTTATTTGCCCCAGCATCTGGACACTTCGATTCTCAAACATAAGGGAGGTTTCTTCTGGTAGAGCTTTTGCTGGACTTTCCACAGTTGGACGTTTATAAACATCAGAAACCTAGGTAAATAGCAGGAGTTCCAAAATGGAAATCAAACAAAAAACAAAGCATTTACCAACAACCAAATTGGAACTTTGATTAAAAAGATAAACTGATCAAATAAATGTTTACAATGGACTTACAACAAGAATACAAGTATGAAAGAGAAATGACAAAGAATGTGCCCTGTGCAAGGATTAAAGTAGCCACCCTTGACGATGGGTTTTAAGTCCTCTTTATTTGTTCATGTTAATGCATTGAACAGAAATTAAACTATACATAGACATAAGAATTTACTCTATCAGCATCAGCATTCAAGAAATGACATAGACCTCCCATGGCCAAAACATAAACACCAACATTTTGTTTCCAGATTTCTGCAATCTGCAGAATTACTGATTTCCAGATTTCCTGATTTTCTAGATATCCTTAAATTATGGGATTATGATTATGAGGAAATTCTGATTTAATTATTTTTGCTTTGTAATTGATTTGTAATTACTCTAGTTGCCTAGAATAGTCTTAATTTTGGCTGTATATATACCAGTGTTTTCAGAAGAGATGAAAATAAAAAAAATAAAAAAAAAAAAACTATTCTCTCCGATCTGTTCTAATCTCTCTAATCCATTCTTTCTAGTCTATCTAATCCATTCTTTGCCTAGATTTCAACATGTTATGTACCTTCTATTTCCCAAAATTTTCTTATAAAATTTTTAATCCTTGCAACAGGCCAGATTTATTTCAGGCAGGTTTTCTTAAATAGCCCTCAAATAAAACGGAAAATAGCATGCACCTAAAGGAATCCACTATTAGAAGCCCATCAAGGAAGGAAGCATGGCGTGCTTGCATTAAAAAAAAAAAAACTTGGTTTTTGGAAAAAGAAAAAGGAAAAGAAGAATACTGAATATGTTAGATATAAAGAACATTAATAGATGCATCTAGCTGCATGTTGTTAATGACAAGAAAACAGAAATGTCTACAATCTGAAATACAGACAATAAGAGCACTAGGAGACAAGGATGAGAGGAAGGAGGGCTATAGAAGAAAACAAAAATTAGACTATTCTCACCAATCCTGCAATCTTTTTAATCATTGCAGCTGGATTTGAGTTCAATCCTTTGACCAGTGCCACAATCAACTGCTTCAGCATAGATAGTTTTTTATCTTTCTCAGCATCCACAAGAATGATATCAGCTCTATAACCTTCTCCACCTAAAGCATGAAGCTCTTCCAATGTAGGAATAGTATCAAACAGCTCCTTAAGCCTTTTATCCTGTGAATATTAATACTTGAACTTTAAAGAAAAATTATACAGAACACTGAAGGAAATCTAAGTGCATAAATCATGCAAGAGTTAGTTTTAGTTCAGCAGCAAGCATATGAACTATATATCAACCAAATAACAGCATTAAACAGGTAAAAAAAAAATACTATTCTGATTTCACATTTCAAGAAATCTTACAGAATCCTCTGTGGAAATTCCTAGCCAAATTTCTTTGGCAAGGGTAAAAAACATTCCCTGAATGGATAGGCAAAGAAAATATCCCAAAGAACAATACAATGAAGAACAAGGAGGTAGCTTCGGTTTTCCTTCAATTTTGTACAGGATTTTACCTGATAAACAACAGCTAAACTTTAATTACGGACAGTTCTTACAAGTTAGCAGCCACCAAGTCCTCCAATTGCAATTAATTTCTATTACTTTATACCATAAATTTTTCTCAAAAAGAGAAGAAAGTTACAAAATCCTTCCAAACTTTTAAGTCAGAGAGTTCTTACAGGCTAGCAACCATCAAGTCTTCAAATAGCAATAGTTTCTTTCTCTTCAAAATGCCATTATATTTTCTCAGCATAGAAGCAGTAAAGAAATCAAATTCCATGGCATATTTTCCCGCATAAACTGTCTAAAGTCTGCCTTAGGTAGCAAACAATCAGTCAGAAGTGAAATGCTGTCAATCACAAAATCTTATAGTTGGTAGACCACATAGTATTGCTTAACATTTAATTTTAGGTTTGATCAAGTACCATTAAGTGCTCTGGTTGTCTTACTTAAGAGCAAATATACACTGGAAAGTTACATAGATCTATAAATTGTAGCGTCTTTTAAAAAGTTAAGCATTCAATTGGTTAAAAGAAAATACACCGCGCATGGCCTAAACTTTTCAACAATTTAAATATGCTCTTTCATTCCTGAAAAGACAAAATTTTGAAATCTACGATCATCACAAATACACTAGATTTTGATTCTACAGCATTTCACAATTGCTTAGGACCTCACTGCAACTCCATATTACAGTCTATTCGACACTGGGTGTAAGGTGTATAAGGACCTAAAAAATTATCTTTTCACTCTATAAATCTTAAGATGCATGACATTTCAAGTTTGATTTTTTTCATTGGGATGATAAGACTCCATTTAATTTAGGTTAAGGTAAGCCAGAAGCAAACCTACATCAAGAAAACCATTCTTAGAAGCGCTTTGTTAGTGCTCAAGTATCAACAATGAACCAGAATACAAGAAACCATCTTATTTTTCCAACAGAAAAAAATTGGTAGTCCAGTCAGATTCGATCCTGTGAACAACTTCCTCCTACATCGCTTTCCCATAAATAGAACTTAATTCCTTATAGATGAAAGATACTTGACATCAAAGGTAACATAATAATTTTCCAAAAGCAATAGAAGCTTCTTTCCTTCTTTGGAATTCTTTAAAGATAAATTATCAGATATAAACTCTTTATTAACTTTTCTGCAAATTTCACCTCAACCCCCCTTACCACTAGCAATAGATCCCCCCATCCCCGTTTGTTTCTTCTTTGGTAGAAACAAGGCAGACCAAGCTTCCTCACAAGAGAAACACCATCCACTAAATGCAGTGAGGCAACTTGCAGTGAAAGCTTTCTTCACTGATGAATGAATTTTAACCACCTCCAACGCTCTAACTAGAAGTCTAAAACATTATTTAAGTCACATGCTCTCTTACATCTCGCTTAATCCAAAATCTTTAGATTATTGTCCTGTCATTTCAACACAGAACATATTCCCACTCTATAACATCAGCAAACAACCAGTGAATCAAATTGTGGCAGCTCCATAAACAAGTGATAAAGACTTTAATAAATCTATCAATAGAAAAAATCAGTTAGCATCTCTATTAGGAAGCAGTAAATCCTTAGATCATTGCCCTGTCATTTTAACGAAGAACATATTCCTACCCTATAACATCAGCACACAACATCCAGTGGATCAAACTGTGGCATCTCCATAAACAAGTGGTAAAGACCTCAATAATCTATCAGTTCCAAAAATCAGTTAGCATCTCCATTAAAAAAAAAAAAAAGAAAAGAAAAGTAAAGACCTTAATGAATCTATCAATTGAATAAATCATTTCATTTCTGACTGAATCACTGGTCTCATCCTAATATCTTTGAAGCAATTTGTTGAGTTCAAAGACAGCTCTCCTCAATAAGCCTATCAAATTTCATGTGTTGCTCAATTAGTAAACATGAGAGAAATTTCTTAAAGGAAAGGCACGGAAGATCCCTATACTTTCATTTATAAGTCTAATAAATTCTCAACTCTGAATAATCCAAACAAGTCAATAACTTTAAACTCTAGTGTTTTCTTTCCTGGCAAAAATTTTGCTCTTGCTAGAAGATATTCTAAACTATAATGGTTTTAAATTTATCAACTATATTCCTTTCTATATAAACCCCTCAAGAAGCCTATTATTAGTAAACAAACATCATCCAAAGTCTTATAATTGTAGCTATTATCCAGCTTACATATCCCTATGCTTCTCCTTTAACAATTTTGTTGTTAGGGTAGCAAGTGATAAAAATAAAATCATTGATAGTTAATAGATTAATCTGATAATTATAAACTAGAAGCAATTAGAGCTCATGAAATTACAAGAATAGTAAAATCTTTACTTACATCCCAATGTAGGAATTCATCTTCATGCATAATCCAAACAAATAAATAAAGCCATATGATTCCTTAAGAACTTAGAAAATAAAAGAGGAGATATTAGCAATAACCATGATGGTAAATTACTTTCTTTTTTTTCTCTTTTTCTTTACATATTATAAGGGCAATGAAAGATGAACCATAAACAAAAAAGAAAGGCACATAGAAACTAATAAATAAATAAAACGACAAGCAATCTTTAGTAGACTAGCTTCAATCTAGTGAACGCTACCAAAAGTAAAAGTATTCCTTCACACTCCAAGGAAAACAATAATTTATTGTGGCTACACTTTTTTGTCTCGTATGCAAAACCTCTCCTTCATGTAGGCAAAACCATGTCCTAACTTTTGGCATAACTTGAGTCACAATAAAAGTTTAAAAATAAGACACTAAAATACCTTTCCACAAAACAATCAAGTGGAAAAATTTTCTGAATGAACCATCACCTTTGTGTATTTAGAACTAGCGGACAACAACCTATTTCCTAAAAAGGTTATTCTAGAAAAAGTTTGGCCCAATTATATTATGCCACTAAAATTCCCACCAGAAGATAACAATAAGAATCCCAGACATAGTTGTCAGACCAAATTTTTACATAGTATACCCTTAAGAAGAGAGGAGGCTGAAACATGTTCAAAGAAAAGCTAATAATTCTCTAACTTAAACACGTTAAACTAACAATCATTGAAGTCGAATCTTGTCTGGTGTATTCATATCTCAACTTATGCACTTAACTTTTGTCATAAAGAAACGCCACAAAACAATCTCAACAATGAGGGAGCCATGGTTTTCTGTAAACTTCCAGGAAATTTACCTTAAAATATCACAAAATCAATTCCGCTTTTGTTAATATCGTCAAATCAACAACTAAAGCCAATCAATAATACATCCATCACAAAATGAAAGAAAATCTTTTACCTTCTTTCAATAACTCTAATTAAGTTTGGTGACAGCACCTCAAGAAAATCTACAAGTCCTAGAAATATAAACCAGAAGAGAGAAACCAGTGGCCTATAAATGGTTACAAGCATCTATGTCAGCTCGGCAATAAATTTCTCTAATCAAAGTAACTTCAAAATACAAGCACCTTATCTAAGTCATCTGACAAAGAAGCTTAAGTATACCCTCACGACACCTCAGTATTCTGCCTTCATCCGAGACCATTGGTCACACTCGGGCTTCAGAAACAACTCAGGCGTCATTGTTACAGCATGGGATATAAGGCAACAAAAGTAAACGAATTTACGCGGTTTTCATATACCAGATATAAATATTATGTCATAATAGCAACTCATGCCCACTTTCTCTTAAACAATATGATGCATAAGCAACACCTTCCAAACATTCTCAAATTTATAACATGAAGCAAAATCATTATTGCCATATCACCTTAACATCAATGAGATCTAGAACTTAATCCCTATTGTTGTCTCGATCTCCTGAGTATTGTGTGCAGTTTTAAGCCCCAAAATTATGCAATTGTCATGTGAGTACAGATTGACCTACCACAACTGCCTTGCAAAATCAAATACATTTAACAGTTCTATTTTTTTGGATAAATTAAGCCGTAGCAACCACCCAGATGAATGGTTTAAGGATGAAATTAAGCTTCAAAATGAAGACAAGACACAAAATGCAGATGAATATTTATCTTTGAAAATGAAAGTGAAAAGCAATAGAAAGCACTTTCAAACTAACGATAGAGATAAAGTGAAAACAACTACAAACAATTTCTATTTAAAAATCAGTATAAAGAACAGGAAAATAATAAAGAAATATGAGGAGGAAAGTAAGAAGCCGTTCCCTTATGAAACTCACTTTCAACCAAAGAACAAGAATAGTTAAGCAGAAAATACAGCATAAGTAATCACAAACAAGATAACTCAATCCTCACCGGAATGACAGAATAGAAACCATTTGGAATTGGCTCAGAAAGTATTCCAGTGCTCCACAAAATCTGCGATGCAGTCTGAGATGGCAATCCATCTTGCTCAAAATTTCTAGGTGATTCCCTATTACTCAAACTCTCTTCATAAGAATCCAAAGAAACACAACCCAATTTTTCAATAAAATCTGAAGACCACCATGTTGCACTAGAAGGCCCTTGCTCTGCTGGCCCTGCATCATCTCGTGTCTCATCCATGTCCTTAAGTATTTGAAATGCAAAAACATATTCGCCCCTATTTCTCACCCCATAAAAGATCTTTTCAATCTCAGAATAGCTCTCAGGGAACAAAATATTTGATGGCAAGCTTCTTTTTTACTGACTTGTTCAGGCTGGAGGCCATGAGACCTGCAGAGTAAAGTACATTTTTCCAAAAGGATAAATTCTTGTGAATTCAATTAGCATACAAGAGTCTAGCACAAATTATAAAAGGGGAAACACCAATAAGCAAATGAGGAAAGTGCAGAAACCAAGACAATTAAATGTGAAAGTAATTTACAATGAAAATGTCCTCAAAATTCCTTTAAAAAGTCGTTGCCCCAATTAAAATCCAAAAATATGCTTACATCCAGAATGTCCGCACATCATTATTTCAAAAGAACGTCAGCCAGCCCACCCCATAAACCATTTTTCCACCGAGATAAAAGTTATCACCTAAGTAATATTAGCAGAAAACTCGATCCCCACTCATAAAATTAGCAAAATTATCTAGAAGATAGAGAGGCACTCTCATATGACAATAGCAAAGTAGCAACTAAAAGAACCCTAAAATGAATTAACTCACTTCTAGCTGAATTTTATCCACTAAAAGACATATTCATTCAAACTTTGGAAAGTAACAGCAGTTCTCTCAAGTGATTAATAATCCGATAAAACAAAAAATAAATAAATAAACCCGAATAGCAAAGAAAAGCAAATTTAGATAAAATTAGAAGATCTACTAATCGAAAACCTGATTAGAAAAAAAATACTTGAAGGAAGCAAACTCAGCAAAACATTCTCAAACAACTAAATTTTAATCCCAACCAATTAGCCTTTCCCTAATCAACTACAAATCCAATCCAAACACGAAACAGAGATTGTTCATCGAAATAGCTCCTTCCTTTAAACCTTAAAAAATTAAAAAAAAAAAAAAAAAAGGAAATGAGAAAAAGAGAAACAGATATGATTTGAATGGAATGAAGAAAGGAAGAGAAAAGACGATTTTACCACCGGCAGATCCGTGCATTCGAATCGGAAACCGATAGCATTTGAATCTCAACTCCTCGTTTTGTGAATTATCTTCATCATGTTTACATCACACTCTCCTACACAACAAAGTCACCACCCACAATAGAAAGAAGACACTAATTTATATAATTATTTAAAATTATAATCATAAAAATGGAAAGGTCAATGAAAATAGGGAAAGATGTACGCAAAAATACAAATGCAAAACCCAAAGGAGAAACGAACAAGGAAGTGCAAGAGAGATTGATTGGCTTTTCTTATTTAATGTTTAAATGTGTTGCAGTTGTTTCATAAGCTCTTCTTCTTCCTTTTTATTGATCAAAGAAGAAAGCGATTGGCTTTTTCTTCTTTCTTAGTTTTTAGTAGAGAAACAGAGAGAGGCGAGTCACGCGCGGGGGCTTTGGGGCCTCTCCTGGACGGCCAGCTGGCATTGGTTGGCTCACCAACATCCACACTTTCATCCGCGTGAATCACCCGCTCTATTTTTTTTTCTTTTTTCTTTTAATTTATATTTTTAAAACATTTTTTTAAGAGAACACCAAGATAACAACTCTCAGAAACTCCTTGTGATCTAATTAAATTTTTACACAAGTGAAATAATATTATCCAGGTTGGTTAGCGCCAGACCTGCTCAATTCGCTTAAATATAGAATTTAATTAATATTTGAAAGAGTTTAAAAAATTTTAAATTTAAAAAAATTAAATTTGATTAAAAAATAAGTCAAATCTTAATTTTAATTTTTAAACATCGATCTCGACTTAATCTAGCCTATTTTATTATTTCATAGTATATATTTATATATTATATAATTTCTATCATATAAAAATATTTATGTAATAGTATAACATAAACATTAAAATTAGGTTAGATTATTTATATTTTAAACTTAATAAAAGAAATTTATTAAATTAATAAAAATTAAATTTTAAAAATATATTTTTTTTAAAAATAAATTATAAAAAATAGCCTAAAGGGACTTGAATTGTCCATTTACAAATATAAGTGAGTTTGGGTAAAATTCAAAGCTCATATTTCAAATGAGTTGTCATTAGGTAAACATGTTTGATATTAATATCATGCTTAGACCCGATCTGAACCCAGCTCGACCTATAAGCACTTCTAGTGGGTTTAAATAATTTGGCATTTGTTTCTTTTAAATAATGTCTAAAGTTCGAACCTTATGAATGGATAAACCAAAGGTGGGAGAGCTTAAACCTATAATAGGCCGACACAACTTAAACCAAAAGACTTCTGGGTGCCAAGGTTTCGACGAAAAAATAATAATGATTTCATTATCAAAAGATTTTAAAAATCACTATTATTTAAACATTAAAAAAGATAAATATTCATATGATCTATAATTTATAATCTATAATATACATATATATATATATATATATACGAATATGAAAATAAAAGATTTTAAAAATTATTATTATTTAAATATTAAAAAAAGATAAACATATTATCTATAATTTGTAATCTATAATATGTATAATATATATAAAAGTAACAATATGAAAATTTTTTTGAACTCAAAAAAATAGTCATTGTGTTTACTATATTTTTAAAATGTTATTATAAATATTTATTTATTAAAATTTACATGAAGTTTGATTTAATGAAAACAATTTTGTATTTGATTATAAATAAAAAGTTAAAATTTTATATATTACTTCATCTTAAAGTTTAAAATTTTTACTAAAAAAGACAAATTAATTTATTTGATATAAATATGAAAAGTTAAAATCTACATTAATTTTTCATCTTCATAATTTTTGCATTAAAGTTAAAATAATAAATTTTATAATCAATTGATATAATTTTCACACAAAATAAACTTTTACATTGACGCAGATTTTAGTTAATATATTACTTATTAATTTTATTTATTTTAAAATATCTAACTATATACTCAAAATAAATAAAAAAATAATTGTTCACATTCAAATACATGTGATAACAAATAGTAGTCATTAAAAATAAAAAAAAAATACTATAATAAGTTCAAATGTATATTTAAATCCAAATCTTACTTTAAAAAAAAATGTAAAGGACTAAAATTCTTTGAATAATATATATCTTTATTTTATTGTAAAATTTTTGAATAATTTCTTCGATTAATTTAATGTCACTTTGATTCACAACTTTAAATTCAATTAAATATATTTTATTTTAGTATAAATTAATTATTATTTACAAGTGTCAGTTATCGATTTTTTTATTAAAATAATATAAAAATTTATTTACGGTTTTATGCCGTTTCTAGATTATTTACTGAAATAGGCCAATTTTGAAAAGCTATTGAGAAATCGCTATTTCAAATACTGATTTCTTAAAATGAAAAAAAATTATAAAATTTAGTTAGAAAATCACCTAATCAAATGGCGACTTCTCAACTAGATGTTGGGATTTCTCAACATTTGAGAAATCGCTATTTGATTAGACAATTTCCCAATTTCTTATAAGAAATCGACAAATAAAAATGTCGATTTCTCACTAATTGCAAAACCGGTGTATAATCGTCAAATAAAATGATGATTTCTCAACGTAATTGCAAGACAGTTGGAGCATTAGTTGGGGAATAGCCATATCATATGGCGATTTCCCAACATATAGGTAGGAAATCGCCTAACATTATGCCTAACATTATGGATTGTAAATGTCAGACTGCAAAGATTAAACTACTGAATGCGACAAATTCAGACATTTTGAATGAAAAAAAAATCTTGTTGACTATGTTGCATTATAAATATGAGTTCATCATTGTCATTTTTATTATCATTTTTATTTTCAGCTGCAATTATTGGTTTCTGAGTTTAGTGATAGTGCTTCTTCATTCTCTTCTTTTATTTTCTTAGTTTTCAATTGTTAGCATTTTGTTTAGAGTTATTTCCATCTTACTAACATGAGTAATAGATTTATTGCACTTGTCTATTTTAATGGAGAAATTATCAATAATGAAGAAGATGTTACCTTTCAAAGTGACCATCCTAAAACTATTAATATTGACGAAAACATTACGATAAAGGAGTTGAAAGTAAAAATTGGTATAAAAATCAAAGCTACAAACAAAACCAGAGTTCAGACACCAAGTAAAGCCTTCCTCTTTCCATGGGAGAATGATGCGTTCGATATAGGATATTCCTACTTGAAGATGATGATGATGCCAAATGCATGTTTGATGTTCATTAGCAATTTCCTAATGTCGATGTAATTGAGTTATATGCCGACCTTGAGGATGTACATCATGATGTTGAAGCTTGACACATGCCTACTGCAAATTTGCATATGTCATGGTCGTTTGAGAATCTTGAATGTCAACCTCCTCTAGATGCACAAGTGGTGATGAATAATTTGTATGAATCTTTTCATTATTTATCTGTGTCACTAACAGTTCCTAGCGGTGAAGATAATGAGCCAAACAACTTTATAATGACAGACTCTCCAATTAGAGGTGTTGAAATGGAATATTAAGGGCCAAGTTCATCTACTGCTGATCCTGAAGTGTCACATGGAGCCTATGGTGATCATGTTGGTGATTTTAATGAGCCCGAAGAGTATGTTGAAGATGATGATAGTGATGACAACCATGATCCATGCCCAGATATCGGTGGTGATATCAACACTTCTCATCTGTCATCTACTAGTGGAGCTAGAGATCTTCTTTATTAGTATGAGCCACCTCTCCATATGTGCACCCTCGATCTAGATGTAATGCATGTAGCAGAATTTTTAGAATATGCTCAAACATTAGAGTTTCTGACAAGCTGGAATCCATCTAGTAGTGAGCTCTGGGTTGGGATGCAATTCACAACAAAGAGGCTTTGGTTTTTACTATAAAGCACTATAATATCAAAAACTCTGTAGATTATAGAGTAGTAGAATCATCGCCGATCAAATATCATGGCCAGTGTACAATATATGGCGTGGGTTGCAAATGGGGTATAACGGCAAGATTATTGAAGAAGACACAAGTATGGGAGATTAGAAAGTATAATGGGCCTCATACTTGTGCATCTGAACGTATTTTACAAGATCACATGAAACTAGATTCCAACATTATATGTTCATGCATTTTGTCCTTGGTACAAGCAAATCCGGCCATTTTCGTCTCAGTTTTGGTTGTCGAGATATGGAATAGGTATGGATACATGACCTCCTATAGGAAAGCGTGGATAGCGAAGCAAAAGACAATTGGTCGACTATGTGGAGATTGGGATAAATCATACAATGATCTCCCAAAATGCTCTAGACCATACCATCTGTTCAAATATATATATATATATATAATATAATTAATTCACATGCAAATACGAGTTCTCCAAGAATAAATTTGATACGTATTTATTACCTTAACGCAAAAGGATATACGTAATTTTCTCTAACCATCGGTTTAAGAAATGGAAGCTGATACCATGCCCATGATTGCAGCAGCATTAAACAGCCACTTATATTATGTGTCGCCCCAATTGTTGCACGACAGAGTTCCGTATACAAGAACTCTTAACATGCGAAACCCCAACTATACTTCCTTACTTCATTCAAATTCGCCAAAAGTGGAAGATACATCAAATGTATCTAATTTTTAGATTTATTGGGCATTAACATTCCACCAATGGTGCAAAAAATATATGCTCAAGTAGCAGATTCTAATTGTAGTTTAGTTGCATGTTTAGGAATATAACAGAATATTTCTATCAACCAAGTCATTTTGATAGTTGAGCCTTGAATAAAGTTTATAGGAGGGATCACACCTAACAATTCTTCGAATAAAGCCTTCCAGTGTAACAGGCTTCCCCCTATTACTTCCTTGCTATTCACTGGTAGACCAGTTGAAGTGCAACATCCTCTAGTGTGATTGTGCATTCACCGCATGAAAAATGAAATGTATGCGTCTCAGGCCTCCATCGTTCAACCAATGCACATATTAGTCCTACCTCTTATTAACATCGGTTAACTAGGGTTGCATGGTAAAATCCGGTTCTTCTTAAATAGTCTTCAATTAATGGATTCAGTGGTTCAAAAGATACTTTTCATGATCGTGTTTCTAACCGAGTATCCTGTTAAAAAATTCATTAATTCATTACTTATAAAATTTATAATTTATACTGTTTTAAATATATCATTAACAAAATTTTAGTACCTCAAATAATACCCTTAATGATATAAGATACTCTTGTAATCTCAATAACGATGATGATGATGCTGATGATGAAGCCATTAAATTGATTCAAATTTTTCCTACAACAAAAATTTTCATTTAAATTTATCATTACCCAGCCTTAAAACAAAAATTAAACTAAATTTCTACAAAAAAAATTCTCATACCGTTGAAATATTTAAACGCTTCAAAGTTAAATTCAACTTCTTCCTTACAATTATCAAGTGAACAAAAAATTAACTTGATTACAACAAAAATCACTTCAAACATTACTAAATAATTTATATTTAATAATAAAAATTGACAACACCCTAATATTTCAACCAAAAATACTAATACAATCAAACTAGTTGTATGATTTTAAGATGAATTATCTAAAAACTCAAACATAAAAATTAAAATAAATATTATGTATAATTAATTATAATCAAGATGAATGAACTTTTACAAATTAAAATAAAACATAATTACAAATATATATATAATAAAAAAAAATTACTTTTACGAATAAAATTAAATCATACCTGTAAAAAAGCTTTAACTCGATTACTTAACCGTCAATATCACCTTGATTTTATTCTCTTCATAGAAATTTTTTTTTTGTTTTATAAAATGAAATCGAAGAAGGGAGCTCCTTTTATAGAGAGCTCCCTCCATCCCTCAATCAAATGCTGCCTAAAGCATTTGATGAAAAGTTCATAGGTAAAAATACCCGTGACCTTAGAGGGATATGACAGAGGGCATATCCCTCTGCAAAGGCTGCCAAAGCCTTAATTATAAGGGTCACAGGTATATAACCCTTATAGTTTAAGAAAAAAAAATGCATAATGTTGGGAAATCGATTTCACAACATAGGTAGGAAATCGCCATGGATTTCCCAACTAATGCTCCAATTGTTTGCAATGGTTTTACAATTGGTGAGAAATTGGTATTTTATTTATCAATTTCTTATAATAAATTGGGAAATCGCCTAATCTCAACTAGAAGTTGAGAAATTATCATTTGATTGGATGATTTTTTAATAAAATTATATAATTTTTTTTCGTATTGAAAAATCTGCATTTGAAATAGTAATTTCTCAATAACTTTTAAAAATTGATCTATTTTGATAAATAATCTAAAAACGACCTAAAATCATAAAAAAAATATTATTTTAATAAAAAAACTGTCAGTTATCTCTTTTGGGTATGTTTCAAAACATAACTCACTCGACAAAATAATTAAAAATTACGCGTTCACAACCTGAACTAAAATTAAAAAATAAAATTCCACCTATTTTGAATTTGTTTTAATAAAAAATAGAAAATTTTCTTTTTGCGCATCTTCGAGTAATTGGGGCAAACAAAAGTGAGTGGCATCGATTGTTTCCATTGCAATTTACATTACAGCGAAGGAGTCAAGTCTCGAGAGCTTACATTACGTTACGCAGGACAGTCAATAGTACACAACTCTGTCTCATAACATGCACGTGAAAAATATATAGTTAATTGAATTCCGTAATTTTTATATTTATATTTTATTTATATATTTTATTTTATTAGAATTATATTTAAAATATTTTATATTTATATAAATTTTAATATATTAATAATTATATTATATAATTTTTCTAAATATTTATATATTTATATTATTTTTATATTATTTTTATATAATCATATTATATTTATATTATTATATTATTCATAGTCAATGGTCTTTTTTTTTTTTTTGGAGGTATATGATTACCAATCTTTTATTATTTGGTTCGAGCAATAGGATTTCAATACCCTAATTTAAACTTCAATAAAATATTTTCCATGTGCTGAAATTGCCTCTATCCGTATCTGAAATCAGTTGTGTGAAACCAATAATCTTATAGCCCTTTGTAAAATGTTGGTCACATTGATATAGGTTGAAACGTCAACTTTTTCAGTATAAAAATAATCTAAATAGGATAACTTTTTGCAGTCAAATCTTTTCAACTTTGATAATTTATATTTTAAATATTTTTTTAAATTAATTTTTTTAAAAAATATTAAAAAAAAAACTCTTCATTAAAAATTATTTGTATATTTAATTAATATATTTAAATTAAAATAAAGTCAAAGTAAAAAAAAAAAGGTTTATCATTTAAGGCAAATCAATAAGATATTTATGGAATAGAATGAATATATTAATTTCTTAAATTTGACAGAGAAGTAGAGATGGAGGGAAACGGCGAAGATGTAAGATCGGGCATTTTAACTATTCCGACAAGGTGGACGGAGGAAAAAGAAAAATGAGATAAAAAGGCGGAGGAAAACGGAAATGGAGGAGAAAAATGGAGGGAAGAGGCTAGCCTTTTCTTGCTCTTACCGACGTTAAGAGGGGCTAAATTAACTTTTTACCATTGCATTGACACGTAATAAGATTTGATTACTTATATCTATACTACCTATATTATATATAAAATTTTTTATTAAATTTAATATTATAAGCTAAATGAAATCAACTTAAGTAAAAAAATTACATCAAAATCAAATTAAAATTATTTATACTAGATTATAGCACATCCATTACGTGGGTAATTAAAAAAATATGAATATAATTTTTAATAAAAACTGTAATTAGTGGATAGTTTTTTTATAAAAAATACGAATTTACTTGAGTTTAATGAGTTAACTCAGTTGAATTTAATGATTTTATATTAACACTAAACTCATACATTCTTATTATACATAGTATAGATTGTATATTAAAATTAAGGATATTTAAGTTTTTTAATTTTAAAAAATAACCACTTAAAAACTACTCTTCTTTTTTAGTTTATATTTTAATTAAAAAATAACTACTAAATTAAAAAAAAAACTATCTTTTTTATTTTTAAGACAAAATAAATTTTAAGAAAAATATTTTTTCACCCACTTTTGTGGGTGTGATAAATTCTAATTATTAAAATCTTGATTAAGTTTTGGTGTTATAAGTAACAATAAATCAATCATTGAAAGTACGCAAAAAATCAAATAACTCCAAAAAATAAAATTGGGATAATTATGTCTTTTAGTTTTATATAACATTTTTAAATATATATATATATATTTACTTTAAGAAACCTATCCAATTTTCTAAAAAACTATATACTTAAAGAAAATTATAGATATTTTTATAAAATATATTTTCACTCATATAGTAAGTGTGAATAGGACTATAAAAAAATCATAAAATAAAATAGGAATAAATATGCTTTTAGGGTTCTACACAATTTTAAAAAAAATACTAAATATTTCTTAAAAAAAAAAAACAGAAAACCTATTTAACACTTAAACTATCCATTATTTTGTTTTGGTAGTAAGAGTTGCTGTTATTTCGGTTTAGAAATGCTAAAATACAAAAATAACTATCATCAATTCGAGTGTGCTAAATTCTAATATCCTTATTTCGGTTTAGAAATGCCAAGTCAAATTGCTGCCATGCTTATTCGCTGTTACCAACGTTACTTGTTTGAAAATTGAGATATTTGGTTTTAGAATTAAATCATTTTCTGTATTTGAAAAGAAATTCCTTATTAATAGGAAGGAAGTTTAATCGAAATAAATAAAAAATTTTCTTCTATGATGGATCAATATAAACATCAGCCACTTCGATGTTAAAATTATTTAGAATTGTTTGAGAAAAAAATAAAAAATAGAAATAAAAGAAATAATACTGAAATTATTTCAAATAACAGTGGCCAACATCTAAATAAACAAAAAATATTTATTTCAGTAGTTTGCTTGTGTGTTTCTTTATTTACAGGAACAATGTTCAAATTCTCCTGCCTTAAATAGACCAAAAATAAAAGAGAACAAATTTTTTTAAAAATCATTCATCCTATTCCTATTCCTTGAAGTAACTATCCTTAAGGGAGGATCTAGAATACCTATTCCAAACCTATTTAAGAAAAAAAAAAAAAAAAGAAGGAAAGAAAGGAAGAAAAATGTTGCTAGGCATTGTAATTACTGTACATTAGAATTTTATCTGCACGATACAATGAGAATTATATTTTTTTTAAAAATGCATAAGTAATTCTATTAAATAATTTTAAATTAAAATTTTTAAAAAATTCAATGCAAGGAAAAGTGATTAAAGAAAAAACAACAGATAAAAAGTTTAGCACTTTTTCTTTATTTTTTTCATTAATTTATTTTACTTTTTAATATTTTTATTCAAATTTAAAGAAAAAGATAAATTAAAAATTAAAATTATTTTTAAATCACAACTTTTTTCAAAAAAAATTAAAAATGATAAGGGAAAACTTTATATATTTTTTCATACATAAAAATCTAAAATCAAGTAAATTTTTCACTAAATATGTATTTATTATTTTTTAGTGAAACTACTATAAATTATAATTCATTGAAATTCTTAATAAGATAAAAAAATAAAAGGTAAATTTTGCTACCTACGCTTTGCAGGCCACGTCGAGGCATCCAACCCATTCCGCTCTATCACAGCTTCACCTCACTTTCTCCAACGTTGGCATGTTGGTCTTTCTTCCCTTCCTTTTCTTTCATTTTTTTCTCCCTCTTCTCCACCATTTCCTCTTCACCAACTAGCCACTTGCTACTAAGTCACCATCGACTCCTTCATCCACCTCTATCTTCTCTATCCTATCCTCCTTATCTCTTTTTTTATCTCCTTTTCCTCGTCTCTTTCTCTCCAACTTGTCTGTTTTCTTTTTTTAAACATTTTAACCAAATGACTTTTTTACCCTTACTAATAGAGAAATTTGATCTTTCAAAAAAGCCTTTTGAATCCTAAGATTCAACTTTAATAATAGTAAATGTAGGAAATACATGATGGAATCAAATAACTATTTTGCCTGCTGAAACAAGTTGTTAGCTTCATGACACTTGTAGTAAACTTTATAAGAGATTATCATCCCTATCTAGTTCTTTCTAATTCAGATGGTCTCTAGATATATAAAATAATTGTCGCAACATGGTCTGTGACGGTGTACCTTTCGTTCCTCTATATATTTACATATCATTGTTATTTTTTATTTTTAAAGGCCTTATCATTTTTTATTTTTCATATTTTTGAGAATCGAGTCATCGAGATAAATAGCTTATTCAACTTAACCCTAAATGGTCATTAGAAACAACAATTTTTAGAGTCGCCTCCAATCTAATATCGCCATGAGAGATTGATTACCTATCGGAGTTTATGTTGAGGTCATGAAACCTTTAGAAGCAAACTTTGAGATCTCCGAAGATACTAGAGATCACATAAAAGGGTTCAAGAGTCGATTACAATCACGAGTAAGAATCAACCCTCTCGTGATGTCCAAAAATCGATACTTATTAATCCCATGTTAACTTAGATTTGATTTTTATTCGGTTTCAACATTCTATATTTAATTATAATTCTTATTTATAAAAAAATTTTATGACAAATTTATTATTTGGAATGAGAAAATCCAGTTTTTAATGTTTGTAAAAACCAAAACATATTTTTCACCTTTTCGGAGAATTAGGATACCACGAAGGATTATATTATTTTCTCCTCGTAACTTGCTGCAAAGTTAGAGGAATACAAAAGTTTTCAAAAATCAAAATATCTTTTGTACCCCACTAAAGAGTCGGAGGAATACAAAAGGTTTTACTTTACAAAATTTAACAAAAATCTTGATTTTCACGTTTTTAAAAGGATATCTAAGATAATTCATAGAACTCTTATCATATGCTAGGAGAAATTTCACGCACTATTTTAACATTGGAGACATTGCCTAAAGTTTTAAAAATTCCATTTTATTTAAATAATAACATAAAAACTCCTTAAAACCTGGTTTACGAAATATACTAAACTTAACTCTAAGTGTCCTAATTTGGTCAAAATAACCAACTTGTCCCTTAAAGTATAATTTTGACGTAAAAGTATCATGATGACTCTAAAAGATTGGGTTTTAAAATAAATTAATGGAATGTCCCTAAAATGTTCCTTTGACATATAATTATCCCATTACCCTAAAAGATTTTATAACCTTATAAACAAATGAACCTATTCCTACTATACACCTTCCACATAGAAGTATCCCAATGACCACATAAGACTTGGTTCTAATGTAAATTATTAAAATACCTCAAAATAAATAAATGAACTTATTCTTACTATATACCTTCAACATAAAAATATCTCAGTGATCATATAAGACTTGGTTCTAATATAAATTATTAAAATACCCCTAAGTTCCTTGACATAAAAGCATCTTGGTAACACTAAAGGATTTAATAGCTTCCTAAAAAGATGAACCTGTCCCTATTACGGACCTTCAACATAAAAGTATCCTGGTGATTAGAAAAGACTTGGTTCTAGGATAAATTGCTAAAATACCCCTAAGGTGTACCTTCGACATAAAAGTATCCCAGCACCTTAAACGAACTTATTCCTACTATACACATTCGACCTACAAATATCCTACTGATCACATAAGAATCGATTCCAAAAAAATATTAAAATGCCCCTAAGGTGTAGCTCCGATGTATTAAATATCCTAGTAACCTAAAGGACTCAGAAATTATATGAAATGACAATTATACCCTCCATGGGTAACTTAGACATTAAGATTGGACTAAAATGCAAAAATTTGGTCCCTATATTTTCTATATTTATAAAGTAGCCTAAAAATAAAAACATCACAAAATTATCAATATAAAATTCGGCCAAGCTTGGAATCACCCTTCCAAGACCTCTAAAAATTTTGGAAAAAAATTATTTAGCCCCTTAAACTTTCAAACTTTAAAAAATAATATAAAATATCAGGAAAAATCAAAAAATAAATTAAATCTAAGGCTATATAGCATTTGGCCAAACCCTATATCAACAAGAAAACTTTGTTTTTCAACTTAACATATATATATATATATATCCAAGTTTCTATCAAGCTCAAATCAACGCCAATATGTTTAAAATCATAAAGAATCAACATATAAGCATACTTTATTAAGTAATTACATGAACTTGTCAAGGAGAATACCATGATTAATAATGTATCTACAAGACTAAATAAACAACATATCAACAACATAAAAATCCAACAAAGATCAATTTATTAACAAAAATCACTAAATACATAAAATTGTTCATAGCTTTCAACACTTGGTTTTTCAACATGGATTGAACTCCATGAGCACAAGTGATCATCAAGCTCACAAAAAGGATGAAATATAATAGAAATGAACAAAAATCAAGAGTTTTTCAAGTGAATTTACCTTAAAAGCTCGAAAAACTTAATTTTTTTTTTGTTTTTTAGTGTTTCTTGACTATCGAAGCATTAGCACTTGTACAAAGGCCTTCTCCCTTTTCTTTTATATTGAGGGAGGATTGCCCAAGGCTTGAAAAAAAATGCCTTGGCCAAATCCTTCTTGAATTTTCTGCCTTTTTTTTTTTATTATTATTACTTTTTTAGATTTTTTTAATTTGATATTTGTCATTTTGCATGGTGATATCATGCATTACATTATCATCTACAAATATGTGAGAAAAATTCTAATTTGAATGAAAACAAATTATAAGAACTAAATTGTAACAAATTAAAAAGTACATATTCAAGGAATAAAATTTTACATAACAAATTTAATTAAAAATTTAATCAAAATAAGCTTTTTGGGCTTGTTAGAAAATAAAAATGGGCTCATTAGGCTTTTTGAAAAATTAATGGGCTTATCAAGCACATTAGAAAATTTAATGGTTTTTAAGGCCCATGAAATGGAAAAATTAAATTTTGGCCCATTGCAAATAAAATTAATAAAATTTTTGAGAAATTTTATGTGCAAGAAAAAGGTAATTAAAAATTTTAAACTCATAAAATTTTACGAGAAAAACCTTTATAAAAGAAAATTGTTATTTAAAAAAATACAAAACTCATAAAATAAATTAAATTTTCAAAAACTGATTTAATATGAATTTAATGAGGTATTTGAAGAATTTTAAAAATTATAAACTTAGAAAAATCTCACCAAAAAAATTTACAGAGTAAAAGACTTTGTATTCTGAAAACGAAAAAATTTCAAAAATTATATTCAAATTTTATAAAAATGAATTAAATTCAACACATTAGTCAAAATATTAATTTATAAAAATAATAAAGATGAAAATATGAAATCTGAAATAATTTTCATTGAGAAAAATTTCACGAGCATACACTCATGATATTATGAAAAATTCAAATTTAATAAATAAATTTAACAAATTAACACCTTGTAAAATAAAATGCCAATATGAATTTTCACTTGAATATTTTTTATTTGGTGTGGCATAAAACCATAAAGGCATCAGTAAAAATATACAATGACCAACTTTTCAAATTTATGAAAAATTCTCAAAAATTTCTAAAAATAAAAAATTTGATCGTGATATTCATCTTTTTTATCCATAAAAGTAAATTTCAAAATTTCACTTTAGAAAGTTACAAGTTAATTTTTTACCTTGATATTCATCTTTTTTATCCAAAATTGGCCCTCGAAATGGCACTTTTTATGTCATGTGCACTTGCACCCAATTAAGTAAGACTAAAAGTGTTTTAAAAATGTTTAGACCAGCTGAAGGAAGCCTACCCCCACCAGATAGCCACTAAGTTCTTGGTCTCGAATAATTTTAAATTATTAGAAAAGGAGATCGAAAAAATTAGGTGTTAACACTAATGAAATGAGCTTTCATTTTAAAAAGAAAATATAATTAATAAAGTATAAATAAGATTTAAGTTCCAATAAACTCTCACCAATTTTTTTTTTGTTTTTAAAGTTTTTTTTTTTAATTTTATCTCATTATATAAAATCATTATTTAAATTAAAGATTTTTTATTAAAAAATTATTAACTAAGGGTGGCTTCATTGAAGAAAAGGTGGATACTGTATAAGAACATAGGTAATGTAAATATCAAATTTTATATACTAATCACTTTAAATTATAAAATAGCTTTGGAGATTAATAAAATAATTTTAAATTCTTAAGATAATGCTTTTACTTTTGAAACTTTAGGTGAATCAAAATTGGTGAGATAGTTATGTATTAGAATGATTTTGGAAAGCATTCAGAGAAATCTTCAATTAGAGAATGTTGTGTCATAATTACAAATGCATTAAATTACAAATAGTCATGTTATAATCATGTTCAAAATATTTTATATTTATATAAATTTTAATATGTTAATAACTCATATTATATAGATTTTGAACCATTCATTTATTCATGTCATGTTTTAATTATTTCTTATGTTACATTTGTGTAATAATATCTAACATTACTAGATTTAACTAGATACTATTGAAATATGGAAGTATCAGAAATGAATGTGGCCCACCTGGTAATTTCTTAGGCCAAGATGAATGTTTTTAATTTTTTAATAATTTTTCATGTGATTTTATTTTAGTAAGTCTTATTCAAGTTAAAGTACTCTAGTTGTAGTATAATTTGAAGATAATTACTTACTATCTCAGTAGTTAATTAAGATAAAAATTCATTGATGGTGGGAATTAACTTCAAATAGTTATTAGATATAGGGTTTAGTCCTTTCAAAGTAATAACAGAAAACATAAATAGATTGGAAAACACATATCAAAGTGAAAGAAAATTTCTTTGTGTGATTAGAGGAAGGTCATTATCTTGAATAACCATGGTCAAAGGTATAACGAAAGTTATACTAACTTTATAATTCCTTTATATGGTATTAAAGCTAGTCACTCTAGCTACTATTCAGATCCCAGAACAATATGCTTTATAATTTCTCTTAAATATATTTATCACATATATATACTGATTGTACTTCACTTTGATATTTGCATTACACTATTTTGATGACTCTTAACTATACCAAAGTTTGAAATTTGAACTTATTTTTTTAGTTAATCGCATTTAAGGCACTTGGTTTTATCCATGGTCCTTTTATCTGAAATTAAAATCAATTTTCTAAAATTAATTATATTGGGTGAACACGGACCCTAGCCTTACTATGTTAGGCTTCAAAATCCAAGCCCATTTTGGTCCATTTGTTTTTTTATTATTAATTATTAACTTATTTTATTAACTTCTTTATCATTTATGATTATGATTATGATTAATTTTTATTATTTATTATTTTCTTTTTTATTCCTATTATAAATAATTAGGAGTTTTAAAAAAACAAAGGATTAAAAGAGAATTGCAAAAGTTAAATCTAAAAAAGCAAAAAAAAAAATGTTGAAATAAAATAAGGAAACTTTTGGAAATCAAGAAAATATCAAATTATTTTTTAAAGACTTTAAAATTCCAGAAAGGGAAAAAAATCAAAATTGGATTTGTTATGATATATCCAAATCCCTTGCAATTGAATGAAAACAAAAACTTAGGCATAAAAATCCCTATAAACACAAATATTGAAACATGTAATAACAACAACTCAAAATTAGGCACAAAATGATTAACTTTTTAAGATTTTTTTAGTGTCGCAACATGACTCGGATACGAATCATGACTAGCTTGACTTAAAACGATAGATGTACCCCTTATTTTATTACATTAATATATTATTATTCTTTTATTTTTAGGGGCCCATATCATCATTAATATTATTTTTATCTTTTGTGAGAAGCAACTGGGTTGTCGAGATAAATCACTCACTCGACTTAACCTTAAATTGTCATTATGAAATGAACATTTATTTTAGAGTCGCCACCAATCTTATTTTGGCCTGGTGAGATTGGTCACCTGTCGGAGTTCACATTTCGATGGTTACAAAATCCATAAAAACAAAGTCCGAAGTTTGCGCTCATACCAGAGATTGTATGAAAGGGTCCAGGAGTCGGTTATAATCACAAGTAAGGATTGACCTTTCGTGATACTCGTGGATCAATACCTTATTAATCATGTGTTAACATAAATTTAAATTTTATTCGGTTTTAATATTTGATATTTAATTATATTTCCCATATATAATATTTTATAACACAAATTTATTATTCTGTGTGAGAAAATCAGATTTTTAATAATTTTGAAAATTAAAATATCTTTCGTACTCTTCTAGAAGACCAAAAGAACATGAGAGTTTTTATCATTCTCTTGCATACCACGCTGGAGAGCCAATGCAATACGAAAGGTTTTAAAAATCAAAATATCTTTTGTACCCCACTAGAGAGCTGGAGGAATACAAAAGGTTTTATTTTTCAAAAATTCAAAAAAATTCTCAATTTTTAATTTTTTAAAAAGATGTCTCATTATTAAAATAATCAGCATAACCTTTTTCATATGCCGAAAGAAATTATACGTACTATTTTAACATCGGAGACACTTTCTTGATTTTTTTTTTTTAAAAATTTAATTTTATTTAAGTAATAATAATATAAAAATTCCTTAAGATTTGGTTTAGATAGAATATGCTTAACTTGACTTTAAGGATCCAGGTTTGGCCAATTTGACCAACATGTCCTCTAAAGTAAACTTTTGACCTAAAAGTGTCCCAATGACCCCAAAGGACTTGGTTAAAAAATACATTAATGAAATGTCACTAAGGTGTACCGTTGACATATAAATATCTCGGTGCCCTAAAAGATTCTAAAACTTTATAGACAAATGAACCCATTCCTACTGTACAGCTTCGATGTAAAAGTATCTCGTGATCACATAGGAATTGGTTCTAATGTAAATTACTAAAATGTCTCTAAGGTCTACCTTTAACATAAAAATATCCTAACCCTAAAGGACTCCACAACTTTGTAAAAAGACAAACCTATCCATATTATGCACCTTCAACATATAAGTATCCTGCTGATCATAAAAGACTCGATTCTAAGAAAAATTACCAAAATGCCCTCAAGGTGTACCTTCGACTAATATCCCAGTAACCTAAAGAGCTGGATGACATCATAAATAAATGAACTTATTCCTACTGTACACTTTTGATGTAGAAGTATCTTAGTGATCACATAAGACTTGATTATAAAACAATTACCAAAATACCCCTAGGGTGTACCTTTGACCTATAAGTATCTTAGTGACATAAAGGACCCGAAAATGATATGAAATGACAATTATACCCTTAATGGGTAATGTAGACACCAAAAGTGACTAAAAATGCACAAATTGCTAATAAGTTCCTAAAATTTTCACTGCATTTCGTACCCCCACTGAAAAATTGAAGGAATAGAAAAGTTCTAAATACTTCTACACCCTTTCGAAAGACTAGACGAATGCAAGAAATATTTTTCAAATATCAAAAATTTTTTATTAACTTTAAAATGCAAGGTTTTTCTAAATTTTGCAAACTTTGCAATTTAGTCCCTATACAAAATAAACACATAATTAAAAACAAAATTCACAATAAGAAATCATATCTTTGATTCGACCAAGCAGCTATGGCCTTAGAACAAAATTTTATAATTTTGTAAATAAGTCCCTAAACTTTCTAAAATTACAAAATGATCCTAAAATAATGGAAAATGCAAAAAAACATATTTGTACGTATTAAATAAACATGAAAACACTTTCAGAAGTATCCACAAACAATCAGCCAAGCATGGATGGCATTAAAATAATTTTTTTTTTGCATTTTAGTCCTTGTATAATAGAAAATCATAAACAAACACCAAATACATCATAAAAATCATGAATCACACCAAAAGTCACAATATGAATTCGGCCAGCATGGTTCTTTTCGTAAAAAATAAATTTTTTATCACATATCTTCATAAATATTAATATACATGTTATAAGTTTTACCAAGCATAAATAAGCATGAAAACATAATAAATAATAAATAAATCAACTTGAAAATATTAAAAAAAATTACATAATCATATATACAAGAAAATAACAATATATTTACCAATAAACACAAATAATCTCAATGAAAATTGAACTATTTCTAGCAAAATCAAATTCAACAACAAAACCAAGTAACTTTGATCATAGCCATCATACTTGGCCTTTAAACATGAATCAAAATTCATGAGCACAAGTATACATTAGGCTCAAGAAAAGGATGAATAAACATGAAATGAACAAAAATTAAAAATTTTACAAGAAATGTACCTTAAAAAGCTTGAAAACCTAAGGAATATTTATGTTTTTAGTGTTTTTTTTCATGAAATGCTAAAACCTCCAAAATGTTGAAACCATTCCCTATTTATAAGGGTTGGAAGTCAGCCAAGGGCTGAACAAAAAGCCCTTGGCCGAAAGGTTCCTAGAATTTTCTAGGATTTTTCTTTTTTGTTTAATACTTATATTATTTTTCATTTTTAGACTTTAATTTGATTTAAATTAATTATTCTTTTTCATTTTGTGAATTATGTCATCCATGACATCATCAAGCTCTAAAATGTGAAAGATTAAAAAAATTTAATTTGAATAAAAATAAATTATGAGGACTAAATTATAACAAATAAAAATTATGTGTTCAAAGAATAAAAATTCACAAAATAAATTCAATTAATAATTTAATCAAAATAAGTTTCTTGAGCTTGTTACAAAGTCAAAGTGGGCTCATTGGGCTTTTTGAAAAATTAATGGGCTTATCAAGCCCGTTTGAAAAATTTACAAGTTTTAAAGCTCATAAAATGAAAAAAATTAAATTTTGGCCCATTAAAAATAAAAATTAATAAATTTTTCATGTAAACATTCAAAAAAGAATTTTTGAAAAATTTTATGTGTAAGAAAAAAGTAATTAAAAATTCAAAACTCGTAAAATTTTATGAGCAAAAACCCTTTTTGAAGAAAATTCTCTTTTAAAAAAATGCAAGACTCGTAAAATAAATTAAATATTTTAAAAATGATTCCATATGAATTTAATGAAAATATTTGAAGAATTTTAAAAATTATAAACTCAGATACATTCTCCAAAAAAATTTATAGAGTAAAAAATTTTGTATCTTAAAAACAAGAAAATTTCAAAAGATAGTATTCAAATTTGATAAAAATGAATTTTATCCAACACATTAATCAAAATATTTATTTATAAAAATAATAAAGATAAAAATCTAAAATCTGGAACAATTTTTACAAGAAAAAATTTCACGAGGATGATACTCACAGTACTACAAAAAATTCAAATTTAAGTTCCAAAATTAACAACTTGGTACCTTGTAGTAAAAAATGTCAATACAGATTTTTCTTTGAATATTTTTTATTTTTACGGTGAGTATCGACGTAAGTATCACACGAGTATCTATAAAAATTTACGATGGTTAGCTTCCTAAATTTTTATGCAAAATTCAAAAAAAAAAATCCTAAAAATGGGAAATTTAACCATGATAACATCTACATAAACAAATTTCAAAATTTCAAAAGAAAAAATTAAAAGCTAATTTCTTACCTTGATATTTGTCTTTTTTATCTGAGATTCATTCTGTTGACCTTTAAAATGACTCTAATTTTGTCACATGCACTTGTAGCCATTTAGGCATGATTGAAAAGGTCTTGAAAACATCTAATCCACCTTGAGGAAATCTATCTTTACCGGGTAGCCATTAAGCTCTAGGTCTCGAATATTTTTAGATTGATAGGGAAAAGATCAAGACAAAATTAGGTGTCTACACCTAGGTGAGAAAAATCCTTCTAAATCCACTAGTATAATGGAGAATTCAAATAGGAATTTCAATAGTATGTTTAAAGTTTTTTTAAACAATTCACCAAAGTAAAATTAGAAATTTAAAACAGAATTTTAGTGTCCTTAATTTTTGAAAAACATTTAAAGAAATCTAACGATAAAGCCTTCTTCAAGAAAGCAAATGTATTCTTTTGAATACTTTTTAGGTGAGATATTGCTTGAAATTCCACTAGCATGATGAAAAATTCCTTAAAAAATATTTTTAATATTTAAGTTTTAGATTAATAAATAAATTAGAAATTTGAGATAGAATTCAAGCTCTTTTGGCTTCTCTCACAAAGATATAAAATGAATCCAACTATGAAGCCTTTTTAAGGAAGCAAACAATTTCTCTTAAATACTCTAGAGATGAGGAAATCTTTCTTAAAATTCCAATATTTCGATAGAGAATTCCTTAGAAAGCATTTCCAATATTTAAATATTGAACTAAGAAATAAAGACCATTATACCATAAAACTTCTCATAAAACGAACCTGAAGCACAAGACTTGGATGGTTAAATTCCCATTGTTTCTCATGTTAGGACTAAATTGTCAGAGCGAATCACACACTTGACTTAACTTTAAATGGCCATCTGGAAACATTCATTTGACTTGGAGTGGCCAATCTATCTTAGTTGGGTAAGATTGTTTGCCTACCATAGTTCATTTTTTAAAGGTTATGAAACCCTCAAAAACAAACTCCAAGATTTGCATATTAATTAGAGATAAATAAAAAGGTTTGGGAGTCAGTTATGTGCAAAATGAAATATATCCCCTTAGCGATGCCCTTAGATTGATACCTATTAATTACATGTTAATCTAAATCTCAACTTAAATTGGTTTTGATTTTCAGTATTTAACTGTAATTCTTGTACTTCAAAAAATATCTATGTCGCAATATGGCTGAGATATGAATTTTGACCAGCCCTACTTAAAAGGTGAGTATACTCCTTATTCTTATCTATGTATGTATCATTATTCTTATTTATAGGAGCAATATCATTATTATTCTTTTCTTTTTTTTTTATATATATGGGGACAAGTCATCAAGATGAATCACTTATTCAACTTAACTTTAAATAGTTGCTATGAAATAGCCATTTAAATTGGAGTCACTACTAATCTATTTTGGCTAGGTGAGATTGGTCACCGAAAAGAGTTTGTATTTCAAGGGTTACGAAACCCTTAAAAATAAAATTTAAGTTTTACGTGAATACCAGAGATCACGTGAAAAGGTCTGGAGTCGGTTACAATCACAAGTACGAATCATTCCCTCTCATGATGCTTAAAAATTGATACCTTATTAATTACATGTTAACTTAAATTTTGATTTTTATTTGGTCCCATTATCCAATATTTAATTATAATTCCCCTATATTAAAATAATTTCCTAAATTTATTATTCCATATGAGAAAGTCAGGTTTTTAATATATTTTTTTGAAAACCAAAATCTCTTTTGTATCCCATCGACGGATTATAAGAACATGAAAGTGTAAACACCTTATTTTGTCCGAGTCAACTTTTGGCATCCCAGACTTAAGTGAAAGATGATAGAATCAGAAAAATAACAAAAAAAACTAAGGGACAACTGTCGGGTGCAGTGTCGCCAGACACTATTAGGTGATACAGTGCTAGGCAGAAAAATTTTTTTTGGGAGGTCTAAAATGTCTATGGGTCGCATTAAAGAAAAATGTAAAAAAGAGGCATAAAAAGTCAATATTCAGGGTATCACTGGAGTTATTCAGATGAGTACATAGGTCAAGATGAGGTAACTCAGGAAGCCATAGGTACATGCAAGTTATATTGGTGCACAAGTATTGATATTAGGCTTTTGCATCGCCAAAAATTCAAGTTTTCATGTGTAGTATCGATGCATGGGGTTTGATCTCGAGACCTAATGAGATGTATCGATACAAACCTTGGCAGTAGCTTATGATTTTTGGTATATTGTATCAATACACAAGCTTGAGTATCAATACAAGTTTATGAAATATCGATACATACCTCTAAGTCTCGAGATTGGAAACAAATTTTTGCTCTTGGTATCGATACATGCTTTATTGTATTGATACTCATGCGTAAAAATTGCCTTGTGTATTGATGCACAATGTTCTATTGATACACAAATACCTTGCCCAATTTGAGCCATTTTCAACCATTGCACCATTGATTCAAAATCCAATTCAAACATGTTTGTTGCACCAAAAAATATCAAAATTCATACCAGGCTTCGTTTTTGGGCTTGTGATTGGATTTAAACAAAATTTTGGGGCCCAAATAGCTAATGATGAAAGACATTTCATGACATTATGCAATTTTTCAAAGGGTAAGGCTGAATTTTCTCAATGCTTAGCTGCATAAAGTAGCCTAGATCCACTATTTTTTTTTTAGCAAACCAATAGGTTTGCATGGCAGCTGAGCATAGCACTTGATCTCTACATGAGGTACATGCACCAAAACCCCAAATGCCCTTACTTTTTCATCTTTTGTCTTCATAGTCATATGGCTATATAAGTCAACCTTGGACTCAGTTGAGGGGAACTACCAAAGAAAACACTCTTAGCAGAAAAACACCCACTTCCAGACATTCCTTCAATATTCCCTAGCCACCAAAAGCTAAGAAACTCTTTTCCATTCTCAGAGCCCTTCAAAACCATCACCAAAAGTCTTTCCAAAAACCTCAATTTCACTCATATTCCCTCTCAAAACTTCCCTTTATCCATACCTAACTAAAAGCCCCGCTGTTCAACCTAAAAAAGGTAAGTTCAAAGTTACTGCTAAGAGAAAAGGCTGAAGCTTGAAACTTTCGGTATATTTTCTCCACTTGACTCTGCATATTCTTTGATTTTTCAACATTTTCATCATCTTAGTGACCTCTTTATTTTACCATGACCCTTTTAAGGTTTGCATGCATTATTGTTGCCTTGTTCGTGGTAGTCTTAGGATGTTGATGTTTTCTTGATGCCTAGGTGTTGCATGGTAGGCCAAATATCTTGTCTTTCACTCTATCATCAAAACAACCATTTATTTATGCATTTTCTATCATGTTTCATCTATTTTCATATGCCTAACACATGTTTGAATGTTTTCATAACATGCATTAAGTATGTTCATGCATTTTAAAGAGTCTCATAGGATAAAAATGTTGTTTTGACAACTCCAACGTACTTTCTTCACTTAAATATGTCCCTATCACTTCTATGCATCTTATTTGTCATCTCTTTGCATTTTTGTTACCTTTTATGTCAAAATGTCATTTTTGTGTGTTTGCATGTGTAAACTTGTTTATCTTTATGCATGTTGTATTTTATTCATGATTTGTTTGTCAAAATGCATGTTTGCTTGTTACAAAAATATGATTTTCAAAAACAAATCCCTAAGTTAGGTTCATGCTACCTCTAATAGATGAAGAATAGTATGGATTTAATGTTTTCATAAAATTGGTTTTCTAGTCTTAGGGACAAACTAAACCTTTTAGGTCTAGATTCACAGGATAAAATTCTATTTTCTTTTGTTAAAGTATTAAGCCTTGATCTTGAGTCTAATGCCCTCTTTAGTGATGTGGTCAACGGGTTGTTTCATCATTCTAAACTACTACGAGATTGTGAAATAAATTCATGATGCCCATGTTACTTGCCCCTTGCTGTCATGGACGTTTGGACATCCCAGACTCAAGTTTACCCTTGAAAAAAAAACATAAAAATACCTAGTAACTTCCCTATTTTTGCTCTGGCAGTATCATAGTTTGAATTTGAAAAATTATTTTCAAGTCATAAATAAATTTTTCAAAATTTTTTGATATTTTTCCCTTAAAGTGCATCGAAATACCTTTCCAATTATGTCTTATTTGCCATCAGATCATTTCGGATGAAAGAATTAAAATTTTTTGAACTTTTGTTGTTCGAAACCCTTGGGATCAACAAATAGTTTTCTGTTCAAACTGTTTTGGCCCACCAAATGGTCTTTTGAACTCTTTAAATATTTTTCCCAAAAAGTTTACAAAATTTCCTTTCGAGAAAGGTATTGTTTGCAATTTAACGATTCTGAATGACTTTGGAATGATTTTTCCAAAGTCCATAATGGCCCTTCCCTCTACACACAGCCAGTGTCGAGACAGGCCTAATTTCAAAAATTAATTCCACCTAAAAAGTAATTTTCTAGGATTTTTGAAATATTTTTATTTTAATCTTTGTCAAGCTACCTTTCCTATGGTATCTTATTTAGCCCTCGAAGTCTTCGGGTGAACCTGAAATAAATTTGGGAAAGGGGATAACATGATGTTGTCCCCTATTTTTAACCTAATTTTTGAAATGCCCTTATAAAGACATCCAAATGTCTTGAAATGGATCCAATTGGTTCTCGTACAACACAAGCTCTTTAGACTCGGATCAAAGCTAAAATACAAAAAAATAATTTTATACTAAATATCTTTTTCCTCCATATTAAAATTTTGTCTAGTGGGGATACTCCAACTCCATTGATTTGAGGGGATAGTCTAACCCCACCTTACATTCAAAACTCGAATTTCTTCTCCAACCAAATCCTTTTTATATATACCTAAATTATATCTTTTAGGGATACTCTAACCCCATTACTCTGAGGGGATACTCCAATCACGTTTTCCATTAAAAAAACTTAAATTCTTTCTTTATTCTTAATTATTATCGTAACTGTATCTTTAGGGATACTTTAACCCCACCTCTTTGAGGGGATACTCCAACCCTGCTTTTACCTAAAACATCCAAGAATTTTTGCTTTTCCAAATGCCCTGGATTGTTTTGATTAAAATCATTTTCGTCCCTCAATTTACCATCGAGTCGAAACCGGTTTCTAAATTGTCATCCTGGTTATTCTTCAATAATCGAAGACAATTAGGAGATACATTTCGATTGTCCTTCCTTTTTACGTTCTTTTGATTGTGATTGTTTGTTTATGATATTATTATATTCCTTTTTGTCTTACTAACACATTTCTTTTCTGTAGTGATTATCATGCATTCATATTTAAAATGTGTTTTCTAGTGAAATTTACAAGGCAATGTTCCATGTTGATATCTCTCCAGTGCCTATTATGAAATATCTAAAATTTTAAAATCCAACTCGGACATTGTTTTCATAAGAAATCCCTATGTTCTTCGCACCTCTGAGGCACATAGGTAATCTAATTTTCTTTAAAAACCCGAATATACAATTTGCAAAACTTCATTCATTAAAGGGAATTATATCTAAATAATGACAAAATGGAACTAATTTAATCGTGATCGAAGCGAGACATAGTTAGTAGGCATCAATTTCAGGCATTTGGGGGGGTGCTAATCCTTCCCTACACATAACCAATTCTTAAACCCAACCAACGAATCTCTAGACTTTGTAGACTTGAAATCGGTGTTTCGAGTTTTGAAACTTTAAATATTGTTTTCAATAGGCATCTAATCTTGCCTAGCCCAAAATGATCAGTGGTGACTCCAAGTTTATAGCCACTTTATGGTGGCCATCCGAGACTAGTTGGATAAGTGATTCACCTGACGGTCTCTCTTCCTTCTGTATTACTATGCCTAATCCAAATCTCGACCATGTGATAACTCAAAGGCTTGTCCACCATCAATACCGTACATTTTTAAGTTGAGTGTGCTAGGGCTTTGGGTTCTCCAAAGTTTTAAAGGTGGGCAAGTGGTGATAAAAAGCTTTTATCATTCTCTTTCTTACCCAAATAGAGAGCCTACGGAATATGAAATGTTCTAAAAATTAAAAATAACTTTTGTATCCCACTAGAGAGTCAGAGGAATACAAAAGGTTTTATTTTATGAAAATTAAAATTTTCTTTTTTGAAAATGATATCTTGTTATTAAAATAATCCATAAAACCCTTTTTATATTTTCAAAAAAATTTCACGTAGTATTTTAACTTAAGACAGTAGCCTAGTTTTCTAAAAAATTCCAATTATATTAAAAACATTAATAGAACATCCTAAAACCCAAAAATAGTATAAAATGATAAACCTATTCCTAATGTATACCTTCGACATAAAAGCATCCTAGTAATCACATACGACTTGGTTTTAATGTAAAATTATCAAAGTGCCCCTAAGGTATACTTCTGACATAAAAGTATCTCGATAAACCTAAAAGACTCAAAAATAGTCTAAAATAACAAAAATATCCCTAATGTATACCTTTGACATGAAAATATCCCAATAATCACATAGGACTTGGTTTTAATGCAAAATTACCAAAATGCCCTTAGGGTATACTTTCGACATGGAAGTATCTTGGCAACCCCAAAGGACTAAAAAATGATTATAGAAGGATGAACCTATCCCAAATACACACCTTTGTCATAAAAGCATCCTGATGATTATATCAAACTTGGTTTCAAGGGAAATTACTAAAATACCCTTAAAGACAACCTTTTTCTTGAAAGCATTCCGATGACCCTAAAGGGCACATAAATAGTAGGAACTGACTTTTTTAACCTAAATGGGTAATTTGGATATTAAGGTGACCTAAAATGCAAAAATTACAATTAAACTCTAAACTTTTCAAAATTATATTTCATACCCCAATGGAGAGCTGAAAGAATACGAAAGGTTTTTTAGTACTCTATACCCCATGGAGGGCCGAAGGAATGCTAAAAATATTCCTAAATTACCAAAATACCTAAATAGGGGAATTTAATGTTAGAAATAATCATTTTGACCTTAAAATGGAAGGTTTTCTTAATGGACTTTAGGCATTGCAAACTTTACAATTTGGTCTCTATGTAAAATAAACTCATAATTAAACATAAAACACATCATGAAAAATTATAAACATCGTGCTAAAAGCCATAAGAAACTTTCGGCCAACCACCCATGGCTTTGAAGTTATTTTTAAAGTTTGCAAAGTTAGTTCTTAAACTTTTCAGAAAGACCACAAAAATCCAAAAAATGTATTCAGCATGATAAATGCATAAAATACATTCTTAGATGTACATTAACCTCTCGACCAAGTATGCAATGCCTAAACAATATTTTTTACTTTTACAATTTAGTCCTAAACTTTTTTATATTTACAAAATAGCCATAAAATTAAAAAAATCATCATATACTCATACATTAGGTTTGGCCAATACCAAAAAACCAACCAAACAAAAATTTTCTAACTTAATAATTATATATCCTAGCTTTATCAAGCACAAATTAACATTATCATATAAGAAATCATAAAAAATAGACATATAAACATGTTTTTTCAGCATATTGACAAGAAAATACTAAGGAAAATAATATCCATATGACAAATTAAACATTATAGCACAAAAATCAAAATCATGTCAACAACAACAAATTGCACGAGAAAATTAAGCTAACATTAAGAAAACAACATAATAAAGAAATCAAAGAAAATAGTTCATAGCTATCAAGCTTAGCCTTTCAACGTGGATTAAAATCCATGAGCTAAAGCATGATTTTAGCTCACTAAAAGGAGCAAAAGTGAAATGAAATGAACAAAGACTAAAAATGTGATAAAGACAATTACCTTAAAATCTTAACAACTTAGGAAATTTTTGGTTTTTTTAGTGTTTTTCTTCATGAAAGTCAATTAGCCTTAAAATGAAAAATCCTCCCCTATTTTTAAGAGGAGGTTATGCCAAAGGGGTGAAAAAATCCCTTTGGCCTAAAATTTTAAATAATTTTTTTTAATGATTTTAATTTATTGTACTTTTATGGATATTTATAATTAGAGATAAGAGTGCATTAAATTAAACTATAATATTAGCTATGACTCAACCTTTTTAATGATGATCAAGATAAGATTATCTAATGGCATGGTTAAAACCAAACTAAATTGGTTAAGGGAATAGTTGGAATCCAATGAGGCTAGTTTTCATGAAACTAATTTAAAAGAGCCAAAATTAAAATTAATAATTATAAACAAAATTTTGAAATGAAATAATGAAAAAAAATTTTGATTGGAAATTCAAAACTCGTAAAATTAAATAAGAAAAATCCTTATAAAAAAATTGATATATATAAATTCGAAACTCGTAAAATAAAGTAGAGTTTCAAAATCGGATTTAACATGAATTTAATAAAAATATTTTATGAATTTTAAAAATTCTAAACTTAAAAAAAATCCTAACAAAAATTTTATGGAGTAAAAAACCCCTTATATTGAAAATGAGAAAAATTCCAAAAATAATTCTAATTTTGAGAAGAATGAATTGAATTTAAAACTTTACTCTAAATATTAATTTATAAAATAATAAAGATAAAAATTTGAATTTTGGAACAAATTTCACTAAAAAATTTCGCAAGTATAATACTCGCTATACAACGAAAAATTTAAAATTAATTGACAGAATTGACAATTTTGATACCTAATGGTATAAAATGTTAATACATAGTTTTTTTTGAATATTTTTTATTTTTTTGGAGTACATATCGGCACAGGCATCGGCAAAAATATACAACAATAAATTTTTCAAATTTTACAAAAAAATCTCAAAAAAGTTTGAAGAATGGAAAAATTGATAATGATATCATTCACAAAATCTCATGGTATAAAATGCCAATACATATTTTTTTTGAATATTTTTTATTTTTTGGAGTGCATATCGGCATGGGTATCGGCAAAAATATATTAACTTCCTAAATTTTACAGAAAAATCTTGAAAAATTCCTCGGAATGAAAAATTTGACTGTGATATCATTCGCAAAAGTGGTTTTCAAAATTTGTCAAGAAAATATTTAAAAACCAAAATTTTTTGAGTATTTATCCTTTTTATTTGAGATTGGTCCTCGAAATGACACTTTTTGGTCACGTGCACGTGTGGGCATTTAGGTATGATTGAACAAGTTATAAAAATGCCAAGTCCACCTGATGGAAGTCGACCTCTACCATGGCAACCGCTAAGCTCTCATTCTCAAATAATTAGGACTATTTGAAATAAAGCCCAGACAAAATTAGGTGTCTACAATCTATACTAACATTATTATTTTGTTTAAGAGTAAACCAAGTTTTTATTGTTTTTAAAAACACTATGGCTTTTATCTACGGATAGAAAACCTTTAGAGTATGAAAGTTTTTATTTCGTAAAATTTTAAAAATTTTGATTAATTATTTTATAAAAGGATATCTCATTATCAAAATAATCGATAAAATTCCTCCCATGTGTTGGAAGAAATCTATGGACTAGTTTAACTTGAGGGCATTGCCTTGGTTTAGAAAACACATATTTTATTTAAAAATTACCCTATTTAACCTTAAAAAATAAAACCAAGGGACAAAAAATGTGAAACGAATCTTAATAACTCAATTTTGACAAAAGGTACAAAACTAAACAAAACGGACTCTGTTTCGACAAAAGGTGCAAAACTAAACTTAATAGGCTTGTTTTTGATAAAAGGTATAAAACTAAACCTAACAGACTCGATTTCAATGGAAGGTACAAAACTAAACTTAAAAAGGATTGATCTTGACAAAAGGTAAGAAAGTAAAACCTAACAAACTTGATTTTGATGGAAAGTACAAACCAAACTTAAAAAGACTTATTATCGATAGAAGGTGTGAAACTAAACCTAAAGGACTCGGTTTTGATGAAAGGTATTGTTGTAATGTGCTAAACATGAATGAAACACATCAAACTTAGATAGATGGATTTTTTTTCGTAGTGGGATGGGACAAAGTTACCGAAATAAATTGTCTTCTGACTTAACCTTAACTAGACATTGCGAAATGACTAATTAACTTAGAGATGCCACCAATCTATTTGGCTAGGTAAGATTGTTAACTATTAGAGTTTATATGAGGGTTATGAAACTCTTAGAAACAAACTCTAAAGTTCGCTTAAAAATCAAAGATTCATATGAAAATGGTTAAAGAGTCAATCACACGCAAAATGAGGTGTATCCTCTCCACGATGCAGGAAATTGATACTTACTAATTACTTGTTAACCTAATTCTCGATGATAGGTGATTTTAACTTTTAATATTCAATTATAATTCCCATATTTTAAAATATCTAAAATTGATATTATTATTCCAATTTTAAGTAAATCGGTTTTTGATTAATTTTGAGAATAAAAATATTTTTTGCACCTTCTGAAAAACATAAAAGAATGCAAAAGTTTTATTTCTTTGGAAAAATAAAAAATTTTGATTTACTTATTTAAAGAGAGTGTTCCATTGTTTAAAACAATCGATGAGATAAATTACATATACTGGAATCATGTTCATGGAATAATTTAACTCTGGATATTGCCTCAGATTATTTGAAAAAACATATATTATAATCAATGAATATCTCAGTTTTTAGTATGATATCATGGAAATAACTTTAAAGAACATGCATTGATATGAAAATTTGCACATGACCCTAGAGACTTTATTTTGGTCAGTTTTGGCAAAAAATACAAAACTAATCCTAAAAAAAATTGATTTTGGTTGATTTTGACAAAACTAACCTTAAAAGACTAAAAAATGCATGAAAATTACATAATGGTCATTATATCATAGAAAATAACCTAAATGACCCTAGTATGTATGGATATTGCAAAATTATCCCTAAATTATGGAAAATAACCTAATGGTCCTAAAATGCAAAAAAATTGCAACATGGTCCCTAGATATGAATAAGCAAAATAACCCTAGAATGCATGAAAATTGCAAAATGGTTCCTCAATTATGGAAAATAACCTAAATAAACTCAAATGTATGAAAATTGCAAAATGGCCCTTAATAAGCATGAAAATATTATGGAAAATTACAAAACAATCCTTTAAATTTTTGATAACTCCTAAATGCACCTATAAACACCTTTTTCTCCTAACAAATGTGTAAATTTGCCATCATACATGCTTTTTATGCACAAAACATCATACCAACATGAACATAATGAACCTAATAATATGCATGGTGATGTTGTCATAATCATGAGATTTTCATGGAAAATGCATGGGCATGTGAATCATGATCAGAAGGTATGAAAATATCTTAAAATACATGTAGCACATATATATATATATATCATGAAATATTAGAAACATAAAAAGTCAAACCAATGTTGAAACAAAAAGGATTACTTGATGAAAACCACATAAAAACTAAGTAGACTTGTATAAAACATTTAGAAAATAAATTTTCTTGATAAAAGGTTGATTTTTATGAAATTTTAACAAAAATCATTAAAGAAAACAAAATATAACATTACAAGATCATAGCTTAAGATTTAACTATAACTTGGTTATTACACCTTAGCACAAATCATCACCTAAGCAAAGCTTTAGATCTTCAAGCTCAAGTAGAAAGGAAAAACATATATAAAATAGGAAAGAAATCAAGACGAAAATGACCTTGCTAATTTTAAAGAATTTCTTTTTCCTTTTTATTTTTTTGTTCTTTTGCTTTTTCTCTTTTTATCTCTAATTTTTGAGCTAGCACCAATAGTGATTTGAAAATCTGAACTCTTTTTCTATTATGAATGTCCCAGGCAGTTTAGAACTCCTCTTGGTTGATCACTTGCCATCCTCATTCACTTTCATTTCTTCCTTAACACCTCATGCAAGCTTGTTTGCAAGAAAGCTATTTAAGCCCTTATGTGTTTTGATAAAAGGGTTGAAACCTTCTAATTAGGGTTTAAACTTAGTCGGTTATGGTGGACTCTCAATTATAGAACCCCAAAGAGAAACACCCTTTCAAAGTAGCCATATCTTCAACCCATGCAAGAAAAAGCTTTTAACTTTAGCTTAAAATAACATTCCATTACATTTCAACCAAACTAGACTTGAAATAGTTGGAAAATAATTATATTATATGTCATTTGGTTCCAAAGCATTATTAGAGAATTAATCCCATCTGTATCAAGTGATTTAAGCTTTAATTACTTAAGCTAAATAAATAATTTACAAGCTAAGTAAATCATCCTTTGCATGGTTATGAAGCGATCCTAGGTTATTTTGGGTGATTAGAATGGTGAAATACCATTAAATTCAAGTTGAACAATTTTTTTACCTAACTTTCATGTGGTATGGATACACTTCATGATATATTGATCCATTACGGCCAATGTATTGATACATCATGAATTGTATTGATACAATGGCATTCCGGAAACCAAAATTCATAAAAACTTGGGTATCTATTGGCACTATGCCTCCCACAAAAGAAGCATGCGCGACTTAAGAGTGTATCTCAATGGGAAAAGTCCTCTCGACCGGGACTCCTCATCTCTTTTTTTGATGTGATGGTAGGGAGAAAGTATGGATTCTCGTCTCTTGACCCTGAAAAAAAACTATCGGACGAATCGCTCACCTAACTAGCCTTGGGTGGCCATTATGAAGTGGCCAACAATTAGAGTCTTCACCGATCATTTGGGTTAAGCACAATCGGATGCCTATCGAATCCGATATTTCGAGTTACGAAACTCGAGACATTGGTTTCACGGTCTGCATAGTCCAAAGATTCAACAATTGGGTTTAGGAATTGGTTACGCACAAAAAGTTTTGGTTTTTTCGGTTTTGACTTGTCATTATTTAATATAATCCCATTTTTAATGCATGAATTTTGTATAAAAAAAGAAAACTTAGGTTTTAAAGAAAATTTGAATCTCATGTGCGCCTCAGAGTGGTGAGAAGCATAGAGATTGTGATTAAAAATGGCCTTTGAGTTTATTATTATTATTTTTTTAAATATTGTACATTTTGAGTAAAGCACTAGAGAGATACCGGCACGAAACATTTCCCTTTGTGATTTTTTTTTAAAATGGTTTTGAAAATATGAATGCAAGATAAACAACACAAGGGAAACGTGTTAGTAAGATGAAAAAAATAATATCACATAAAAATAAATCACACAATCGTTATTGTCATCAATTATCTTGAAATAATCGAGTCGATAATTTTAGAGACGCATCGAGATCCATAGACTAATCGAAGCATAAAAACTGGGTTTGAACATTGAAAATTTCAAAGAAAATTCGATGAGAGAAAATTTGAATTTTTGACAATTTTAAGAAAAATGAGATTGACAAATTTAAATTGATGAATTTTTACTATTTTTTGATAATTTTTGAAAAAGAATGAGGTTGGAGTATCCCCTCGGAGAACGGGGTTGGAGTATCCCTAGTGGGAACTTCAATGATTTTAGAGAAACAAGCTAAAAAGATTTATCTTGACAAAGGTTCGGTGATTTCTTGACACAATGACAATTTTTTTGACAAATTCTTGAAGAAATAGGTGATTTTTAATTAAAAAGAATTGATAAAAATAAGGATGATAAAGCTAAAAAAATGTTCATGCCTTGATCTAAGTCTATAGGAGTCAATGCATGTTCTTTTCGACTAGATGGATTGTTCGGGATCACATGAAGACATTTGAATACCTCAGAGTGAGAGTTTCGGAGGAATAAACTAATCTTGAACAATGTTGAAAATAGGGGACAGCATCGCGCTGTTCCCATTTTCAATTTTATTCTAGACAAATCCGAAGGTTCCAGGGGTCGTGTAAGGTACCATTGGAAAGTTAACTCGACAAAAATCAATATAAAATTATTCCAAAAATCCTAGAAAATTGCCTCCTAGGTGGAAATATTTTTCACAGTAAGGATTGGTTCGACATTGGCTGCATATGCAAGGGAAGTGGGGCAGTTGACTTTGAAAAATCATTTGAAACTCATATAGGATCATTAAATTGCAAAATAGACCTTTCTAGAAAGAAAATTTCATGAACTTTTTGTGAAAAATATTTGAAAAATCCAAAAAAATCATCTGGTAGGCTGAATCAGCCCAAACAAAATGTGAATCACTGATTCCAGGGGTTTTGGATAACAAAACTTCAAAAATTCATAACACCTTCATCTGGAGTGATCCAGGGGCAAACAAGACACCATTGGAAAGGTGATTCGATGATCTTACAGAAACAAATGTCAAAAAATTCATGAAAAATTATTTATAGTTCAAAAATAATTTTCAAGTCATGAATACAGTGTTGCTAGCATAAAACATGAGGAATTTTTAGTTTTCTCGGACTTATTCAGACTAAATTCGAGTCATGGACATCTGAATATCCACGGCAGAAAAAGATGAGTGACATGGGCTTGATGAGCTCAGCTACACAATCCAGGAGTAGTTTGGGATGATGAATCAGCCTATTGACCATGCGATAGACACATGGATTCTAAGCAAAGATCAAGGCATGAACAAATTTTGACACTAAAAGGGACATTATATTTAAAAAAATAATAGCTTAATATTACCCCAAGATTAAAATGTCAATTTGAGAAAAATAATAGACCAAGATTAATCCTATTATTTGGGTTAATCCTAGTCTAACTTGGGGTGTGTCTTCAAAAAAGATAATAATATATATATATAAATATATATATTAGCACACCAAGCAAATATGATAAAAAAATCAAATGCAAATATCATCAAGAGACATTTAAACAAGCATAAAATATGGCCTTAAGCATAAAAATGTCACCCTTATCACTACACCTATTTTACATTGTTGTTGACATTTTATACTTAAAAGCAAGGTAAGGCTCAGTGGCTGGTTTACTCTTTTCCCATATTGGTGGCTTGGGTTTAAAGCTTAGGACATTCTTTTCTTGTTCTTCATTTCCTTTTTCTTTCTTTCTTCTTCTTCTTCTTCACCCCCAAAACCAAGCCACAAAGAAAAAAAACCAAAAACATAAAACCCAAAAATCGATGATCGACCACTTTGTCAACCGTCGACCACTGTCGTCGACCGCCAGCCATTGTTGTCGGTCGTTGACCACAGTTTGTTGGTCGCTTGCCAGTGGCATTTGACCCTTAAACTTCACCACTAGACTCTTTTCGACCTCTTCTTTCCAAATTCGGAGTTGGATTTTTCTAAATTTTTTTTAGATTTTTCTAAATCTACAAGAAAAGTTCGAACCTTTTACCTTAAATTCGGCTGCCATCCATTGTTGGATCATTCCCCAACTCTAGTATACTCTTCCCCTCCATATGAGCTTCTTTTTCACTTTAGGATTCTCAAAATAGGCACCAAAACCCTTTTAACCAAAAAACCCCACTTTGAATTTTTGAATTTTTTTTTGAAAGGTTGTGTTTTTTTTTTTAAGTTTTTAAAAATTTTTTGGAAATTCTTGAAGAATTTTTTTTGCCTCCTTTTTCTTTTTTTTCTCTGATAGTTATATACACCAAGAAAAGGCTGAAATGATTGGTGGTTTAGGGACCATGGCAGAAGCTGCCATGGCTGGTTCTGTAACCATGGCAGAGCGGCTGCCACACTAAGCATGGCAGCCGATCCCTTTTTTTTCTGTCTTTTTTCGTTGCTTTTTTTATTTTTCATTTATTTTTGTCATTTTGTCTTTTTTTTTATTAGTAGGTGGCTTAGGTTCGAAACCCATGCCACTCATTCTTTCTTTTTTTTGGGTCTTTTTTGTCTTTTTGCTTGGTTTTTGTGATTTTATAACATAAAGTCATGTTTAGCATATGGGTTAAAGTGACCCATTTTATAAGGTGGCTTGGGTTCGAAACCCAGGCCACTCTTCTCCTTCTTATTTTTTCTTTCCTTTTTTATTGGTTTTTGTGATTTCATGACTAAAACATATGCATGGTGTGCTGGTTATGGGTTATATATTCACAAGGGTGGCTTGGGTTCAAAACTTAAGCTACTTATTTTTATTTATATATATATTTTTTGTATTTTTTCCAGATAAGCCTAAATTGAAATGAATCACGCCCAATTAATCCGAATCCAACAAACCCAAATTAAAAATGGCTGAATTATTTTGATTAACGAGTGTTCTAAAAATTGCCTAGACAAAATTTGGTGTCATAGTATCGATACATCATACAAAATGCATCGATACATTAGGTTTCCAACAACCTAGATGGACCTTAATTTGATGATGTATAGATTCATTAATGAAATGCATCAATACATCCACATGAATTACATGCAAAGGCCATGTTTTGACTTTCCAAATGTTTCTATTTGTTTAATTTAGTCCTTAAGCATTCTAAACCTTTCAATGAGGAATTAATCGGGGAAAGAAAAAAGTGCTTGTCATCACAAGTCTTAAATCAAGCATAGTTGGTTCGCAAGAGGCCTAGATAGAATTATGTGTTTACAAGTACGAAGCTAAACTTAAAAAGATTCAGTCTCGATAGAAGGCATAAAACTAAATCTAACAGACTTTGTTTTGATAGAAGGTACAGAACAAAACTTAGAAAGGCTCATTCTCAACATAAGGAATGAAACTAAACCTAACAGACTCAGTTTTAAGGGAAAGTATGAAATTAAAATTAAAAAGGCTTAGTCTCAACAGAAGGTATGAAACTAAAGTTAAAAAAACTCAATTTTGATAGAATTAACCAAATTATCCTAGATGGGTAATTTTATGGTCAAGAATGACCTAAATAACCTTAATATGATAGGAATTGCTAAAAGGTCCCTAAACTTTTAAAAGAAAACTTGATGTTTGACAATTACAAAATGATCCTTACATTTATTGAATATACATGGAATATCCTTAAACGTGTTTGGAAATTACAGAAAAATTACTAAGTGACCCTTGATGATTTGGCCAAGCATGGAATGACCTTAAAATGCATGAAATAAATTTTGCAAAAATTACAAATTAGCCTTTTGATATTTGACCAATTATGAAATGGCCCTAAAAGTTTGCAAACTTTGCACAATGGCCCCTACTTATTTGGCCAAGCATGGAAATACCATTAAATGGGTTTGAAAATTTTGAAAAAATTATAAGTGGCCCCCTAAAGTTTGGCCTAACATGGACTGGACTAAAAATGCATGTAAAATATTTAGGAAAAATTCTATTTACCCATTTAAGGTTTGGCCAAAGCATGGAATAGCCTTAAAATGTTTTTTTAAAAATAAGAACATATTGCTCTTTAGTCCGTAAATATTCATCCATTATAAAAATACCAAAAAATTCCTTTCAAAAACCAATAATCCTTAATTCATGCTTGACCTTTGTACATGAAAGAAAAAGAAATTCATCCTAAAATGAACTTGCATGAACCAAAATCACAAATGCAGCAATGTCAACACCACCATAACATCCATATGAACATATAAAAAAGGATGGAATTAGTAAAACCATGTGCATGTAACATCAAATAACATGTAATGCACGCATGCGATGTAAATAATATGAAAAATTAGCAAAATGGAATAATAATAATAATAATAATAATAATAATAATAACAACAACAAAGGAAATTATCAGTGTTTAGATAAAAAACCAAGAATTAAGTAAACTTAGCCTACAAGGTATCAAAACAAATTTTTGTTCAAAGTTTGATTTTTGCAACTTTAAATAAAAATTTGCAAGAAACAAAGAACATGTTTGATCATAGCTTAAATATTTGTCCTTTAAAATTGGTTGTTTAAACCTTAGGCATAAACAATCCTCTAAGCATGGCTTAGGATCATCAGGCTCCTATAAAAGAGAAGAAAAAAAATTAAAATGAAGTAGAAAACAAGGAAAATCAAAATCTTGGTGGAAAATACCTTGAGAAATTTTTGAAAACCTTTCTTTGTTCTTTCAACTATTTTAGAAAAGTGAAAACTTTTAGAATATGGGAGGAAGAAGATGAGAGAAAAAAAACAAGGTGGAGTTCCCCTACAAAGATTTGACCAAGTGGGTTTTTAACCCCTTAGCCACCTTTTTTTTTTAATTATTATCATCTAAAATTGATGAAATAAAAATTACTATTACATGCATATATGTCTATGGGCCAAATATGAGGTAGTTTCATGATAAGCTTGATAGGAGTTGTCCTCTATTCGTAAAGGCTATGTGGAATTTTAGAAGAAAATTAAATGACAGAAAAATTGAAAAATTGAAAATTAATTAAATATATATAAAGAAAACCATATATATATATATATAAGAAACTATATTAAAGAAAATGATTAAAGAATTCAAATTTAAATAACTTTGAATTAATTTCCTAACTGTATATGGCCAATTTGACAATTAATGCACTAACTGGAAAAGTTATACACAAAATTCTAATTATATGATTGCATGTATAAAAAATCAATTAAGCACTTAACATGTAGGAATTAAAAAAATCTATAACAAAAATGAATTGAAAATTTGATGTACAAAAATTTAATTTAAAGGAAGTATAGCAAAAAATTCTATTAAAATTCTAAATGGATTTAATTAAACTTTCTAATTGCTAATAATTTTATTAAAAATCCTATGTATAAAAGGTCTCTAAAGTTGCATGTGTAAAAAGCTTGAAGCAAAATTCCGTGCTTGAAAAAGCCATAGTGGAAAGTTCCATTTCATGAGAAATTAATAAAAAATGGTTTATAAAAAGTAAATGGAGAATTCCATATGTGAAAGAGAAAGATTTAATTAAAATCCTATACTTAAAAAAAAAATCAAGGAAAGGCTACCTAAGTGAAATTTTAATCAATAGAAACATAATAAAAATAATAAACCAATTCAAAACTCCAATAAAAACATGTAATTTATCTCACAATTTAAAACCTCATGGTAGAAATACCGATACAGACATTTTTTGGTATGAAATTTTGATTTATCACAAAAGGTATCAATACCAAGTATATGTATTGCATGGGCAACAAGCATGGGTCGTATCGATACATTAAGATCAGGAAGGTGTAGTTTAATTTTTATTAAAATATATCGATACCTTGTATTGATACTTGTTGGTATCGACACCTAGTCTTGATATACAAGCCCAGATTTTTAAATTTTGATCTTCAAATGACACTTAATCAATGTTTACAAAAAAAAAGTCAACTTTGACATGGAATAATCACTCGATCTCTAATTATTGTCACTTCCAAATGTCGAAGAGAGGATTCCAATGAAATTTGGTGTCTATAGTTACCTTTTCTTTTCCCAATTGCTTAGGATCAAGGATAAAGCAAAGATCCTAGACAACCGTTTCATTTGGGCCATAAGGTAATTGACTACTTTAATAGTTTTGAAATGATACAATAAAGAAAATTTAAAACTGAATGAATGTAGAAAAAAGGCCCTGGTGAAAAACCTAAGGTTTTACTTGTTCAAAATAACATAAGCTTGACTTTTGACTTGTTTAGAAGGAAAGAAGCTTAACTTTTGACTTGTTTAGAAGGACACAAGGTTGACCTTTAACTTGTTTTGAAGGAAATAAGTTCAAGCCTTGAACTATTCAAAAGAATACAATTTTGACTCTTTAACTTGTTAAGAAATAAACAAGTTTGATTCTTAAACTGTTTAAAAAGATAGGTTAAAAAAGAAAAGACCCAAATGGTAATTTCTAGGTTCGAACCACCTTAGGGGAAGACTAAGTTTGACTTAAAATTAAAGAAAAGACTTAGTAGAAGTTTTGAATGTCACTTCCAGAAACTTAACCATGCAAGATCCTAGTTATTATTACTGAGACTTGAAATTTGGCTTCTACCAATAGAATGCTTCGAATGACACTACCAAAAACTTGTATGTTTTGAATTTTACCATCGAAGGCATGAATAACATTATGGCTACAATAACCAGGAGGTTTGGATATACCACTGAAGACTTAAAATTTTTTGATATGGATATACCACTAAAGACTTAAAAAAAATTTTGATTACTACCACGAGATGGTTTGAATACATCACCAAAGAATTTGACAATTATTCTGGTTACCACCACTAGAAGCTTTGGATATTTCACCAAAGACTTTGAAAAATTTTCTAGTTACCACCACCAGAAGTTTTGGATAAACCACCAAAAGCTTTGACAATTATTTCAGTTATACCATCATAAGCTTTCGATATGCCAGTTGTTTTTAAACAAACTCTTTTGAATGTTTTGGATATCACCATCAAAGGCTTGTTTTTTGAACACAATTTCTTAAATGCTTTGGGTTCCTCTATCAAACACTTGCATAGACACCTAAATTTATTCGAGCCTCTAACCAAACATCATAAGGTATCATTAAGGTCACACGGGGAAGCGCGGATTCATCCCTTATTAGTCTAAGCCAAGGTAAGGTGTATGAGGAGCTAAAAGTAAGTAAAATCCAAGTTTTAACTAATTGGTCTTGATGCATGGCCTTAATACACGGCTACCACTTTACCCAATTTGAAAAACCCTAAGTTATATTGATACTAAGGGGTGATGTATTGATATATTCACATAATGTAATCTCTCTTTAAGGTGAAGTCAGTTGAGCATTTAGTGCAAATGCAGGTGCGCAGTGTGTATCAGGTAAACTCCAAACCTTCTTGTTTTACTTTTTTTGTCATTTTGAAAAAATAAATTTAGGTCTATTTCGATATAGGCAATCACTAACAATCTTAAAGAAAACAAGTACACACAAGATATTAACAAATAAAGGTTATGTACAAAAAATGGAGAAAAGGGAATTATAAGTAAATAATGACAAAAAAAATAAAGGAAACAAAGATCCGATAAGATATGGCTTGTTGTAGGCTTGACTTCTAACTATGTCCTTAGTGGAGTTGCCAAGTTGTCATAACATACCCCTATCGTGAGAGATTTACCCGACTTAAAGATATTTTCAATTTGATTTAGGCAGGATATTGTGAGAAAAAAGCATTTCTCATTATTTAGGATAAGGAAAGCCATAAGACGAATTGTTCATGTGACCACTCTTTGATGGCCACCATGAAATGGCCAAAAATTTGGAGTCTCCACTAATTTTTTAGGCTAAGTATGACCAGACATCTATTAAAACTGGTATCAGGAGTTACAAAACTCAAAGATTCAATTTTATGATCTATGTATTCCAAAGGTTGTTACAATGGTCTAGGAGTCGATTACTCGTGGGGAAGGATTAACACCCTTATGACACCCTAAATAAGTGCTATCTAGCCATAAATTATATCAATTTTGATTTTTTTTATTTGTAAATAATCATTATTCTTGTATAATCCCCCTTATGATGCATTTTGAGAATATGAAATCTAATTTTTTAATAATAAATTCAAACCTCTTCGTACAACTCAAGAAAATGAAAAAACATAAAAGTTTCGATAAAATAATTTTTGGTTTTTTAATTTGAAGAAGATACTCAATGTCGAGCATTGAAGGGATACCAACATAGAAGATTGCCCAAAGTTTTAGGAGATATAATTATTTTAAACATGTTTGCGAAATTATCATCAACAAAGGAAATGTGTCAATAAAACATAAATAAATATAATAAATATTGCTTGAAAATAAACACACAAAACATAGAAAGGAGGTTAGTTGGAATATATCTCGTAATTGTTGATGATTATCTAGAAATAACCAAATTTACAATTTTTGAGATGCCTTTGGACTCGTTAGTCGCTTAAGGGATGAAAATCAAGGTTTTTATTGAAAATTCAGGTGACCTAAAAGAGGGAAAATCATGATTTTTGGTGAAATTTTGAAAAATCAAATTGGAAATACCCATGAGGACAAAAAATTGGTAATTTTTGGAAAACAAAATATTCTTTCGATAAAAAGATGGGTTTTAAATTAAAATAAATGATTGAAATAAAAAAACTAAATTGATTTTTTGGAAGAATATTTAGGCTTTATTCTGAGCCTAGTGGGACTCGTACTTGACTTTAAAATTCATTGGGGTAAGAGCAAACTTATATAGAGGACTTCGAATGCTTTGGGAAAGTGATTTGAGCGAACTACTTGATTTTGCATAATAATAAACACAAGGGATAGTTCATGCTATCCATATTCCCTGAATTTATTTTAGGCTCATCCAAACCTTTTAGGTGGCAAATGATATACCATTAGAAAGGTAACTCGACGAAGATTAATATAAAAATATTCAAAAAATCCTAAAAAATTACCTTTAAGGAGAAAATAATTTTTCAAATCAAACTTACTTTAACACTAATAGCATATGTAGGGAAGAGGGTGCAACAAACTTTGAAAAATCATCCCAAACTCTTGGAATCTTTAAATTGCAAAAGATACATTTTTGAAAAGGGAATTTCATATCTTTTACATGAAAAATATTTACAAAATCCAAACAAAATCATTGTTGATTGTTGATTTTATGAGTACTAAATAGTAAATGTTCAAAAAATCATAACTCCTTTATCCAAGTGCATCTGATGGGAAATAAGATACCTTTGGAAAGGTAGTCCAATGCCCTATAAGGAAAAATGCTAGAAAACTTTAAAACAATAATTTTAGGTTTGAAAATAATTTTTCAAATTAGGGTCATATTGCTGCCAGTGCTAAAACAAAGCTATCTCATGTATTTGGCTATCCTAGTTACATAATGTGGTCATGGAGAAGCGAATATCTGTCATTTTAGGTCCATGGCAGTGCAGTCACAAGTTCATTCAAAATCCCATAGAGTTAGGTCGGTAAACAATCCGTTATCCATGCCATTTGACTAACATCACTTAGGCTCAACCACAAGGCAACTTATTAAACATTCTATAAACCATAATCTTGTAAGGGTTGAAAATAGCTGATATTTTGCTTAGTTAGGCCAAGAATCCAAACATAAAATACTTGATTTTATCCTTAGGTTGAAATGTTAACATAATGAAAATATTAAATTAAGATTAATCCTTATTATTTGAAGTTGATCTTAATTTAACTTTGGGTGGTTTTGAGGAAAAAAATAGAACTTTAATACTCTAAAGCATTATCCAACACATTTAATCACATAGGCAAATAAATATATCATCAAGCAACAAAATATGTCAAAACAATCATCAAGATGACTTTTATATCAAGCAAACATGAGTAAAAATGTTATATATGGCATAAATATTGCATAGACATATCAAGGGATCTCTTGGCATCAACAACCATAATAAGAGCATGAAGAAAACATTTTCATGACATGATGTCCATGCTGAAAAATATTTTCTTTAAAAAACACTAGATTTTCCACCATCAAGGCACCAAAAACAAATACACATGAAGACACCTTAAAGCAAGATTATATCATCAATGATTAAGCATGAATAATGGGACAATACAATGTGGATCAATGAACAGTGGTTGTTTTAAGATAAACTAGGAGAAATGAGATTTTTAACCATTAAAGATCGTCAAAAGCATCATCAAAGCAACACAAACTCAAATACCATCAAACCAACCTCAAAGATACATGCTTTCCTAAGAAACTCATGGCTTTGTGTATATTGGTTAACTAAAATGATATGAGATATGTTTGATGCAAGTAAGATGAAGAGAAAGAGTTAGGAATATGCCAAAGGAGTTTAAAAACCTTATTTTTTATGTCTCTAAAGTTTCAAACCTCAAGTTTTCTTATAGTTTTCTTGGTTTTTTTAGTTTTTTTCTTTGTTTTAGCTCACTTTCTTTTTCTTTTCTTACTATTAATTAATAAGAAAAAAAAGTGTTAGGATAAGCTTTCTGGGTAGTACTATAGATGAAAGGGAGTTTCATGAGGAAGATAAGTGGAAAATAATGGATTTTTAGAGATTTTAGGGGTCGGTATCAAGCGTAACATGAATAGTTGAGAATATTAAGTGTATGGTTTGTGAAGTATATTTTTTTGCTAAGCCAAAGCTCCTTTTATAACCTTTGTGAACAATAGTACTTTGAAGCATTAGGTAAGGGCACTTTAATCTTTTCCATATGAACCATGGAGTAGGTCTAAGTACTATGCTTAGCATTCTCTATTCCTATTTGTTGGAGCAACTAAATTGGTAGAGCAAACTGATTTTATATAGTCTAAAAATGGAGAAAAACCAACTCTAACCTTGAACAAACCATATTTTCTCATGAAAATGTCTCGTTTTCCAGCTTTTTGGGCCTCAAAAAATCAATTAAATCTAATAGTAAGGCCAAATATGAATTTGAGCAATTTATGGATCCAAAAAATATGGCCAAACTCGTATTTTTAATAATATTACGGAGGGAAAAAACTGCCACAAATCAACAAAAATAGCCTAATGTATATATACATTGGGAATTTTTAGCCTAATTGTATTGATACATTTGGCATTTTGGCTAATTATATCAAAAACAATTAGACAATATATTGATAATTTAGTCCAAAAATTGTAACTTAGCTACTGCTAAGCCCTGTATCGATACATTGTCATATATTTTGTGAATATATCAATGCATCACTTTTTAGTGTTAATACAACCCTAGGTTTCCCAAATATAGTGATATGGTAGCCATGTATGAATACATTAAGGCCATGTATTGATTCAATTAGTTGAAAAATTGGATTTTGGTTACCTTTAGCTACTAGAACACCTTGCCTTAGCTTGGACTGATAGTGGACAAAATTGTGCTTGCCCTTTTGAACTTATTTTATGATGTTCGCTTAGAAACCTAGACAATATTAGGTGTCTACAACTTGTCTTTAAACAAACTCTTTTAGATGCTTCTGATTTCACTGTTAAAGACTATTTTTAAACAAACTCTTTTGAATGCTTTAAATTTCGCCCCTAAAAACTTTGGAAATGCTTGTGATTATTCTATGGTTAAAAGGTTTTTGCCTAAGTTAAGTTTTTATTCCTTAGCCATTCCCCAAGGATCATACTTTGTTACCTTAAATTTACTTCCATGAAGTATTAGATCATTTGAATGGTCATGGTTTCATTCACAGGGAAACAATATAAGGGTATAAGTTTATTTATAATTGTAGTCACCAACATTCTTGAAACTTTTGATTATAATGTGTTTTGAAGACATTTACTTCTTGGAAAACATTTTGCCTTATAAAACACTTAAAATTAAAAATATCTTGCTTTATAAATGATGTTCATTCGAAGATAAAAACTTTTCAATTCAAAGATTACTTCTTATGTTTTCCATCCTACAAACCCAACCATTTTCAGTGCTTATCTTAAACATGTGTGCTCCTCAATGACATTTGGCTTTTCCTTCTTCAAAGCTCAACGTCCTAGCCTTGATGAGGTCCTAGTCCTTGTACTTTAGAGCAAGACAATCTTTTTTCAAGTGGCCTAGATTACTATAATGATAATCATTATACTAGCCAACATCGTGCTAATTTGGATGTAGGGGCTCTAAGGGCTTAATTTGCATAAATGTCAAGAGGTGATTTTTTATGAGCTTAAGTAATAGCTCAGTATAGGACATGGGGATTAGCTCAACCTAATTTCGATTCTATTTTAGTCTTTTTTGATTGTTCTGATGAATACTTGGCTAATGCACAAATGTAAGTGTTTACGCAATTGTAAGCATTAGTTATTAAAGACCTTAGAATGCATTAGATGCACTATTTAAGACAAGATAACATGTCTTGTAAGGGTGATACTAATATTGACTAGGATCCCTAAATGGTCAGCTCATGTGAAGGATAGCTTAGATTTTTTCCTCTTTTTTAGTTGTTTTTCCTTTTCTAAAGCGTGATATTGGTATATTACTAACCTGTATCTTTCTATACTTGATGGCATTCTCAATTATTTCCCCAGAGACCAATATATCAGTGAAAATTTTTATGGCACTTATGAATTTGTCAAAAAAGAGAGCAAGTAGCACATTTAGAAATAGGGATACTATCTTTTTTTCTAACAAAGATGGCTGCACTTAGGCCGCTGCATCTTTCAACCTCTGAGCGTACTATCTAAAAGTCTTAATTAATTTTTTCTCCTTATTCTGGAAAGATAATAGGTTGGGCACCCAATCTGATATATCTTTTACTGTTGAAGAAATGTTTTTGCCAAATCCATCCAATTTTGAATATGGCTTTCGTTTAACTCATTGTAGCACCTTGTTGATGCACCAAACAAGCTGTCTTGGAAATAATAGATTAATAGCTTATCATTTTGAGTGTGCTTATCATCCTTTTAATGAATATCTAAATATGGTCTACAACGATGTAATGCTATTGTACTTATTAAAGTTTGGCACCTTAAACTTCGGTGGGATAATCAGATCAGGCACTAAGCTTAAATCATCTACCTCAATATTGTCGAACTCCTCAGCTCCTTCCATTGGTTTAAGCATATTTTACGTATGGATCGAAAGCAACAAATGTTTATCAAGCAAAAAGGTCATCATATAGCATCAAGCCTCTTCAGATGATCAAAAGTTAACATCTACATATACCTACTGGACTACACGAAGAAAAATTAAAAAATAATGCCCCCCAGATTTTGTAAGGCAATTTCCTTACAAAATCTTTTTCAGCAACAATATCACTTAATATATGTATCTTATGCATTTTATTTTTGGAATATATTTCTACACTTAAATCGTACTTTCCCTTTTAGGTATTAATAGCACTATTTTTACTATTACGTTGACTGGCAAATGGTAATTAAGGATAAATTAACTCAAACGCAAATATTTTAACAATGATGACGAATAGAAAACTAGTCTTTTTTTTCTATGTTTATAATTAATCTCATTCTGATTTTATTTATTACCAGAATAAACTAAACTTTTTTTTGGTTGATATAAATTCAATTTGATTATGGTCATAGCTGATGGTTACAAGTGGAGAACAATTCATATCGATGGGAAGCATGGACTGTCGAATGGACCTCTTGTGCTTGAGCTCATAAATGCTTTAATCCTTTCCTCTCAACCATAAAGCTCTAGCCATTATTAGACAAGCTTGAAATTAAGGTGGATCCGCCTGGTACATGAAATATTTAAATAAAAACTTGAAAAGGCTAGGGAAAAAAATAGGATTTTATAAGGTTTGGAGTTTAATTTATTTGGTTCATGTTAATAGTTTAAAATGTTAGTAGAAAATTATTTTAGAAAAGTCAAGTTTATGGAATATATAGTTATTCATGATTAGTTATGTTATGAAGACACAACTCTTGAGTTGTAAAGTTATTTTGCAAAGACATAACTTTTACATATAAAATTATTATAAAACAGCACAACTTTTATAAAAGGGTATCTTATTAAAAGATACATCTATTTGTTATCTATATAAATGACTTTTCTGTTTAGTTATTTTTACTAGTCTGCTTGCAGGTTGAGTGCTTTGTTGTATCTTGGAGGCATATTAAAGCTTTAAGGAAAGTTTTCTACAGGCCTCAAAGCCATTTTACTTTAATAATATTATTTTCTTTTCTTACTCCGTTCCTTAATTTTCTAACAATCTTAAGGTTTTAACATGTAAGTGAAATTTTTACTTCAAGACACATGGAAAGAAAAATAGTAATTGCTATATACTATTGGTTATAACTCATGGAAAGGAATGGATGGCTGACAATTTTTATATCTTCCCTCTTATATCTCATACTTTGATAAGCCCAGGTGAGAAAGACGAATCCTGTTGATATTAAAAAATTCATAAAAACCTTTTTAAATAAACATTATTTAGTAGGTGAACATTACACCCATTAATGGTCATTTCATCTTTGATATAAATTTAGGATTGATCAGTGTGAAATGTTCTAATGATATTTTTTGAATAGCAATTATTCCTGTTATTGCTGTGGGTGAAAGTTCTACTCCAAGACATAATAACAAGATTGTTCAAATATGCATATTTTTGTTTTGCTCATGTTGCATGTATCGAATTTCATGTTTATGTTTTCTTATTAATTTTAAAGCTTATGAAGAATGCTTGATGCTTCATTGCTTTTAATTTAATGGTGACATTATTATTCACCTGAAAATGGCATATTTGTTTTTTCAAAATGTTTATTGCTTAACAATATCTTAACATAGACCTTGTATCTAACATTGGTGACCATATATGCCTGAAATTGCCCCAAAATGATGTTTCATGGATTAAATATTGTTGGATGATAAACCACTAATGTTTTAGTATATATATGGAAATGAAAGATGGATCATTGTGGTTGAGTTAATATAAGCATAAGTTCAAAGAAGTTATATATTTTAAATAATAAAATTTTCTAGTCTATGAGATTAAATGAAATTATGGATGTATAATTTTTAAATTTTGTGACATGGACTAATATTGTTTCATGAAAAAAATGTTGGATTGTTCTACAAAATTTATTATCAAAATAGAACTGGTTTTGACTAGGAATGATACAAGTCATATATTATTTGCATTATTAATTTTTTTAGTCAAAGTAGAATAGTGGGAAAGCAAAAGCATTTATAATATAGTCACTATTCAATATGAAAATATAATTATATTGAGAATGTGGAACATATTAGTCATTAAACTGGCCACAAGGATTTGGGGATCCAAATATGACTATATAGTTTTATTTGATTTTATCTGGTATTTGGTGTATGCTATTGTGCATATGATTGACTAGAAGATATAGTTTGAATAAGGCTATAAACGTATAGTTAATTTATAAGAGATATTTATATCTACCATATATATCATTTGAGAGTGATCTCGAAATGAGTTGTTATGAAATTATTATAGATTTCATGATATAAGATTTGTAAAATGTAGATGAGCATGGTATATAAAATTAATGGAAGGGTGGCTTTTATTATCCCTTGATTAATGCTTTCCATATTGATAGTTATCATAAGTGGCCATGCTTAAAGTATATATGAAAATACTCATCAAAAGTTGAGATATTTGAAAAATCATGACTCAAAGATGAAAAGATTAAAATAGCAAGATGAATGCTATTAGACCCCTTGGAGGGTGGTCATGGTTTTGAACGTAGTTATAAAATTAACTAACAATGTCCTTGATGAAGGTTGTATTTATGTAATAATCACTTGATAAGCTTAGTAATGGTTTGGTAATATTGATTATTGTTCTAAAACAAGATATGAAACACCCTTGTGTGTATATGGTTTGTTGACAAAAAGTCATGTTCATTTGAGCATATATACACCATAACATTATAGTCATATATTAACTATGATAAGAAGCCATAGAAAAATAGCAACAATATTGTCTTATTTCACCAAGAGATTTGAGGCCTCATTATAATAAATTACTTGGTTAAAAAGGCCAATATAAAGTATGGTTTACACATTAGGTAATAATAGAATTAAGAAATATCTAAAGTGGACAAATGTGTAACTATCTTAAAAAATAAAGATAGTGATCACTATGAATATTATAAGGTAGAGAATTAGTATTTGTACACAAGATATCCTTCATAGTTGATATACTATTAAAAAAATATTCTTTAATAAAAAGAACAGATATCTTAATAGGGTGGAGGTGCTGATTTCTTATTAACAATTAATAAATAAAGACATAACATCATAGTGTAATAAAATTTTGTATAATTTTAGCATGTCTAAATTATACAAGTTAATAAGTTTATTATAACTTATTAAAAGGACAGCCATTAAAAAGATCCTTAAAGTTGAAGGACTAAAAAGTGAGTGGCTTCTTACTTTATCCAATTACGTTGAAGTATAATTGTATTCAATTTGTATAAAAAAATTATGAAAATAGAATGGTTGAAATTTTTTTTAATAAATATAAGAGTTGTGGCCACAACTAATGCCAACTATCTCTTATAATTGTTAGAAAGAGGTAACAAAGTCTAAAAGCATATAGTAATACATACATAGAGAGTTTGGACACATTAGTCTATGATTCAATATTAAATCTCTATTTTGAGATATTATCATGAAACAAAATAAATTCTTATAAATTCATTTGTAGTACTACAAGTAGAATGAGTTTAAACCCTATTATTAGACACCAATAATGGGAACCCAACTTTTAATTAGTAACCTTTAATTTTAAAGTTCAATGGGTAAGAACAAGTTATTGCTATGTGTCTGTGATGCATTAGTAAAACTCATTCGAAAGAAGTTGATTAAAGACTAGTGCGGTCCATTGCGATAGAGGATGAGTATAAGTACTCTTAATAGAGTTCATTATTTATTGTTTGAATATCCAAAGCAATGGGGATGTTAAGGAACTCTACCTATATAAACATAAGAAGTGGTGCCGCTTCAACAAGAAGAATTAGGGTTTCTCTTGTAAATGTTTATTATGAACAAGATAAGCACATGGCCATAATAGTGCTAAAAGTGAACAACCTTTGACAGAAATATAAATGGATATTATGTGTGGTGTATCTTCAATTCTAATACTAGAAGTTGTGGTTCAATCTACAGACACCAACAACTTTATACAATTTTAAGATATATCCGCTAATTGATGGTTCAAATCGAGAGATACCTTCTTGTATCCATAATATTTGTTTGTGTGAAAGACTAAATTACCAACATTCTAAACTAGTGGGGGATTGTTAATAGTTTAAAATGTTTGTAGACAATCATTTTAGAAAAGTCAAGTTTATGAAATATATAGTTGTTTATGATTAGTTATGTTATGAAGACAAAACTCTTGAGTTGTAAAGTTGTTTTCTAAAGACATAACTTTTATATATAAAATTATTATAAAACAACACAACTTTTATGAAAGGGTATCTCATTAAAAGATACATCTATCTGTTATCTATATAAATGACTCTTTTGTTTAGTCATTTTTACTATTCTGCTTGAAGGTTGAGGGCTTTGATGTATCTTGGAAGCATATTAAAGCCTTAATGAAAGTGTTCTACACGCCTCAAAGCCATTTTACTTTAATAATATTATTTTCTTTTCTTACTTCTTTCCTTCATTTTCTAACAGTTTATGCAGTCATCTTTGATAAGTTTGGAATTTAAATACTAACATTTACTTATCTGTAGACTATGACCTTTTTGTACTAAAAAATAGGCTTCTATAGATATACATATATATATATCACTAATTGTGACATTATTTTTAGAGTGCAGCAATTCTCGAGCCGATTAGAGTTTAACTACATTTGAATTTCAAAGTTATGAAACTTTGAGTGTTTTGTGCTTCTGTCACTTTTGATTTAGATCATGTTCCATTAGCCATACATGAATACATTGAGTATATTCTTATATAATATAATACATTACAATATATTAAATAAGAAATTGTTAATTTATTTATAAAAAAATATCATGATTATTGAGATACTACGTAGTAGAAAATTATTATAAAAAATAGATCAAAGAAATTCATTACCAATGCACTAGTTTTCAATTGGCAACTAGTTGTAGGCATGTAATTCCGTCCGAGTTTCTTCCAAGCAAAGGGAGCACTATTCCAGAATTCAGATGAAACACACCTATCTCTTTACTTAAACCAATTTCTGACAGAGTGGGACTTACTTAGATGGTAATAAAAAAATAATAAAAATAAAAATGTAAAAGAAATTATTTTCATGAAATTCATGAAGATGTATTGATACATTTCATTAATGAGTCGATATATCATCATGTTTTGGTTGTTTCATGCCTAAAACATGCATTGTATCGATACAAGGCCATATTGTATCAATACAATGTCATGTTTTCATGGATTTTTAGTTCTGAAAATACCAGTATCGATATAAACACTAATGTATAGATGCGACATAAAATTATTCACCATAAGTAAGCTATTTCACCTAAGTTTTCTTATTTTTCTTCTTCTTAATGGCCTTGGAGCAATTCATAACCGTTTAAGAGGCCTTTCACAAACATTTTTATATTGAAACATAGGCATGAGAACCACCTACATAGATTAAACCATTACAGCTTAAATGAGCTAAGGATAAATGAGTTTAATACTTAAATCATACATCGAAACTACATGGCATCTAGTTTGGTTGTTTTTGACTATTTTGAGTGTAGTTCAACTTAATTTTAATTGATGTCTATTTTGAGTTAAAGTTAAAACATCTTTCATACATGGTGTTAAGATATGGCCATTTGGACTGAAGGTTCTCTTTGAAGACATGCAGCTGAGATTGTCTACCAAACTCAGCTGAAAACATGTTCAATTTAGAAGGGTTTTAGCCTTCGATCAGACCACATAGCCCTGTAAAGAGATTATTTGCAAGCAAGCTTGATTAAGTTGCCAAGATATGATGAACTTGCATGGAGATGAAATGATCAACTAAATGAGGGTTAAGAACTCATTGGTGGCATTCATTAGAGGCAATCCCTTCAATTCTTAATTGAGAAAAACCAAGAAGCAAAATGATAGCAAAAACAAGATAGGAAAAAAAATAGAGAAAAAAAAGGTGATAGCTTCAAGATTCTATTTAAGGTTGTTTTATTTCATCTTTTACTCTTATTTTGTATTTTCTTTTCTCTTTTATGAGAGCTTCATGATCCTAAGCAATGTTTAGGTGATGATTTATGCTAAGGTGTAGGAACCAAGTTACAGGCAAATCTTGAGCTACAACCTTAAACCATCATATTTTATTGTTCTTTGGTATTTTTTTTTTAAAAGTTCTATAAAATCTAAGTTTTCTGTGGAGAAAGTTGGTTTCCAAATGTTTTATGTTGATTTTCTTGGTTTCATGTAAGCTTTCGTTGTGTATTTTTCAATATCCTGATTACGACTTTACTTTTATGTTATCTATATTACATGATGAGTATGATACATGCATTGGATGGTATCTCCGTTCATTATTGTAATGATTTACATGTCCATGCATTTTCCATAAATATATTATGATTATGGCAACATCATCATGCATATTTGTAAATCCATGTATGTTCATGTCAATATGGTGTTTTGAAAGTAAAATCATGTATGATGCAATGTTAGCATGATTATTGGTGAAAATGATGCTTAGATATGTATTTAAGAGTGTTAGAAATTTTAGAGACCCTTTGTAATTTTCCTGTAATAATTCCATGCATATTAGTAGCCATTTTGCAACCTTCTTGCATTTCTATATCATTTTCCATGACTTAGGTTTTTTTTATGCCATTTCATGTCATTTTAGACATTTTCCATGACTTAGAATTCTATGCATTTTATATGTCATTTAGGTAATTTTCCATAATCTAGGGACTTAAATGCAGTTTTGTAAATTTTGATATCATTTAAGTCATTTTCCATGACTAGGGACTTTTATGTCATTTCATGCATTTTATGTCATTTAAGTTATTTTCCATGATCTAGGGACTTAAATGTAATTTCATGAATTTTGATGTCATTTAGGTAATTTTCCATGACTTGGGGACTTTTATATCATTTTATGCATTTTAATCTCATTTAGGTTTCCATGATCTAGGGATTTAAATGCAATTTTATAAATTTTGATGCCATTTTCCATGATTTAAGGACTTTTATGTCATTTCATACATTTTAATGTCATTTAGGTCATTTTCATGTTCTAGGGGCTTTGATATAAATTTATCTATATTGGAGTCATTTAGGACATTTTCATGATTTAGGGACTTTCATGCAATTTCATGTATTCTGGAGATGTTTAAGTTATTTTTCATGACTTAGGGATTATTATGCAAAATTTCATACATTTAAATCATTTTCTATGATTTAAGGACTATTTTATAATATTCAAGTATGCTAGGTCCATTTAAATTATTTTCCATAACTAAATGATCATTTTATAATTTCGTATATGTACTTTAGGATAATTTTCATCATGTTATGCTTTAAATTTAATATGATAATATGTTAATTATAATATAATATTTTTCAATAATCCAAGGCAATATCTCAGAGTTAAAATAGTCCATAAATGTGCTCTATTATAAGAAAGTTACTTCCTCGATTATTTTATATAAATGAATACCCTCTTCAAAAAGTAAATCAAAATTTTTAATTTTTCCCAAAAATAAAACTTCTGTATTCCTCCAGGTTTTCTAGAAGGGTGCGAAAAATATTTTAATTTTTAAAAAAAAATAAAAATTTGATTTACTTAAAATGAAAAATAATATTAATTATAAATAATTTCAAAAATGGGGGATTATAATTAAATACCGAAAAAATCAAAACCAATCATAATAAAGACTTAGTTAACATGTAACTAAAATGTACCAATTTTTTAGCATTATGAGAGGTATCGATCCTTACTCATGATTTTAACTGACTCTTAAACTCTTTTATGCGAACTCTAGTATAAACGTAGACTTCAGAGCTTGTTTTTGAGGGTTTTGTCCTTATAATATAAGTTGTGGTACTGACCAATCTCACCTAGCCAAAACTAGGTTGGTGGCAACTCCGAGATATCTACTCATTTCATAATGACCATTTAAGGTTAAGTTGGGTGAGCGATTCATTTGATATTTTTGTCTCATCTCATGACAAGAAAATAAAATTTATTTGTTTTAGCCTGGCGTGTCATATTCGCGTTCGATACATTATGAAAGCTAGCAACACATCCACCTTATAAATAATCTCAACTATCAAGTGCCTAACAATTAATATATATTGGTTAGACAAAGGACTACCCTAGGCAGTACATATTTTTATGTTAACAAGGTAAGCGACTACTGTCTTTGATTTTGAAAGTCTTGATGAAACAAACTGTCTCCTGGATTCTTCCAATGATTGCTTGGTGCTTTATGAGTGCCTGAACTGCTTGTTATTCTTTTCTCGCCAAATGATGTAGATGTAGGTTTTCCAGGGTAAACTTGCCAAGATATAGATCATAGCCTTCCCCTTCAGCTAGGTTGTTGCTTAATGTATCTTTGTGTTTAAATCTCCTAATGTTCTTTACAATTGACAAAGATAAAGTACATCTCCCTATATATCATTGGAGAAAGCACATTCAAAAATAGATGATTCCTAGTCTCATGTTCAGCCTTATAGAAGATGCAATGGTCCTCAACATCTATACCCCTTCTGATAAGATTGTCTTCTGTTAATAGTCTATTTAGAATTACCATCCAAGAGACTAAGGAATGCTTGGGGATGAAGAGGGGATACCATGATGACCTTTGCTAATTTACGCTCTCTTGATTAACTCTTACCTCATTCCATATCTTTGCTACTCATATTTTTGCCTAGCAAGGACTAGACTATCTCTAAATTGCGTAGGAAGGCTCCTCATCTTCAATAGTTTCCTCCAACTGCAGTTCTATGTCATTTGGATTTGCCGCAAAGTTCTTCCTTCTAGCACATAGTTTGATCCAACTAATCCCTAGTGATCTTGCGCGAACTAGGATAGACCAAAGTTGTTGCATTATGCAAGTTGGTTCCAAGCTAGTAAGTCCTCAATCCCACTCCAACTCAGACCTTGGACAACAAAATTTACTCCAACTAACTCCTACCCGCCTTCTTGCCCTTTCCAAAAGGAAACTGGAGCACATATGGTTAATCTTCCCTATGACTGCCTTTGGTAGCACAAAGTGCTTGCATCAGTAGTTCTGGACCTAAAAAAAGGCAAACTAGATCTGCATCCTGCCTGCATATTTTAGTGTTTTAATTGCCCATCCATCGATTTGAACTGAGATGTCCTCAAGAAAAAGGGAGCAGCCTGTCTCAAATAATCTTCTTGTGATCATGAGGAGCCCTTTGTATTTTACTAGTAGCTTCCCAATCTTGAATCCAGTTATCTCTTGAATATCCGTAAGCCTGGCAGGGGCAATACCAATTAAGAAAATTTCACATTTTTTCTTGGTTCAACTAGAATCCTAAGTAGATATAGAACTGCTGAAGGATGCATTGTAAACCAAAAATAGACTCCAAATGGCCTTTGGAGAATATTAAAAGGACATCTGTAAAAATAAATGCTTTCGCTTAACTATGTGTCATTTTAGGTGATAGCTAAACAATCCTTGATTGACTCTAACATCTATCAATTTTGAGAGGACCTTCATTGATATGACAAATAGATAATGGTATAAGAGATGCCCCCTTGAATATCCTGCTAGTCTTCCATTGAGAGAGATGGAGAACCTAGGAGTGCTGATGCAACTCTCTATCCATTCCACAAACTATTTTGGCATCCCCGTGGCAGTTAGTAATTCAAGGATGAAATCTCAAGGTAGCGTGTCAAAGACCTTTTGGAGGTGTATCTTCATTTCATATCTAGGTGAAAAGTTAGTTGCCCCATAGCCTCTTACCGACTTCATTTCATATCTATAATGTTATCTATTATAATCCTCCCTTGCACAAAGGCACTCTGACTTCTACTAATCAGGTCCGAGAGATGTTTTGTTAGACTATTTGCTGTTATTCTCCTGATGTATTTGTAGATCCTGAGCAAAAGGAAATAGGCACGTAATCCTTAATGCTGCTGGGGCTCTAATTTTTTTGTACCATGGCTCCTGTTATTGAGTTAAAGGTTGGCAACAAGTCGCTCCTTTCAAAGAAGTACAACATTGTATCAGTTAACTCTATCCCCATTACATACCCGGCAATTTTAAAGAAATAAGCTATGAAACCATCTCTCCCTGGAGCTTTCTCGTCATTCTGCCCGAATATTGAGCTCCTAGCTTATTGTCAAGTGACAAGCCAAATCAGCTCCTCCTGTTGCTTTAGCATTCAACGAAACTAGGAGCAGCTCTTTTAGTAGGTCTAGTGAGCAGCCTGACACTTATTGAGCTGCAATTCCTACTAATTTTTAGAAAAAGAGGTGAAAGCCTCAATTACCATGCTTCATGATTTAAATTGCTGGAAAACTCACTAATTTTTAATATTTAGTGACTACAAAATATAAAAGTAGGTTGTTCTAGTTTTCACCACAACAACTTAATTTTAGTATTTTAATTTGACAAAAAATAATTGAAAGTATTCTTTTATTTTTAATTCCTTTCGACGTCATCTTGATTATGTCATTTTGTTGTTCTAGAATTGTTAATTTTGTATAATTCTTAGAAATTAGGAGCTAAATTATGTTGATAAATTGATTAATAGTTAGATCAAGTCGATTTTGAGTGAAAAGAATTTTGATTTAATAACATGTACATAAAATACTTATGGATTTTCGTATCCACCGTATAGGATCAAATGACATATAATGTTAACTAAAATAACTTTATTCAATCAATTCCTCGATTTTTAAAATTTTTAAAAATTCAAGAATTAAATTTATTCAAGTATATAAGTCTTCATATCAACTTTATTCTAATTTAAATAACATACGAAATATCTTAGCTTACTCTTATCAAATATATTAAATCCTAAATTTAATAATAACTTATCAATTTAAAAATAATATCCCTTTTAATTAAAAGAAAAAATGCTTCCCAACTTAAAAGTTGTAATAACGAGTAAAATAATTTGAAATTTTCTTTTTAGTTTAAAAATCAGATTTCACGGGATAAAATGTTTGGTTTCAGTTTGGAGTTTATCTTTTCAAATGATCTCAGGGTATCGATTATTAACTCACATATTCAAAATTATTGATATACTAATAAATTATATTTAAATTAGGCCGACTTATGTCTAGAATTATTAATATATTAAATTATTCATTTAAAATTAGATTAAATTGTAATACAAATTTGAAATTTAAAAATTTTAAAAAATAATTAAATCTTTATAAATTCCTTATGATCCTTTTTTTTTTTTGGGAACTTCCGGAAAATTTAAAAAGACAAATATCACTTATTATATCAAATATTTAAATGTGAATAATTGATGCCCATGGGTGCACGTAGAACACGTCGTTGCCGCCAATCAATCTCTAAGATCAGTAACCTTCTTTATGGTAATGGTGCTGATAGCTGAGATACCCTTAAATGGAAATTTGAGGGTTTTGTTTCTTGTTTTTCTATTTTTTTTTTTTGGAAATTCTAAATTAGCTTTTTTTAATTAATTTATAGTTTTTAATAATTAGTTAATAAATTTTAATTGAAACCAGTTAAAAGGTTAGCTTCGCATGTCAGCTTATATTTTTTGCTTGGAATTGAGCAAGTTGTAAAAGATGTATTCAAGAATTTCTCTTCTTTGATTGTTAATTCCTTTTTACATTATATTGATTACGTATTTTTTTTTTCCTTACTCTAGATTTTTCTTTTTTAATTTTGTATAATTCTCAGACATTAGGAGCTAAATTCTGCTCATGAATTAATTAATAGTTATATTAAGTTGATTTTAAGTGAACAGAATTTCTATTCTACGGCATGTACTAAAAATAATTTCGGATTTTTATGTTCCATCTCATCATGTATTAAGCTTTTTGCAGTTTCCGAAGAATGTAGACAACAAGTGAAGCTGGGAAATGAGAGAGTCTTCAAACTCTCTTCCTTTTATGTTAACTTTTATAATATATACATATATATATATATGTATGTATATATCATAGGTAAATCAAGTCATTTGTATTATTTCAATTAAATTTCCTAATTTATTCTATGAACGCACAAAATGCTTCGTTGCTCATTCGTAAGGTTTTTTTTTTTTTTTTTTCTTTTTTTAAGCAATGATTTGTAATATTTTCCATTGTTAAACAAAGTACGCAATTTCGGTTAAATTTCTATTTAATCAAGTAACAAGATTTTGAAAAGATTGTCCTATGCTATTTATTCCATGACCTAATAAAATATTCAAAGTAGCATCAATCAAATATTTTTTTTAAAAATATTGTCATTATTTTATAAATTATTTTTGCTAATTATTTATAAATTTAAATATAAATTTAATTTTTATGTTTTATTATCATTTCAAATATAGATCAAATTTAATCATTCAAATTTTAAAAGTCAAAAATTTATTTCGAGAAAAAAATCCAAAGCTAAAAAATAAGAGATTTATTTTCTCAAATAATAAATAAGGGTAGCTTATGTAAAATTTATGATTTTAAAATCATATTATTTTTATTGTTTCACTTATTTTCACCAAAATATGGTTGCAATTTTTTTTAAAAAAAAATATTATTGCAAGAATGCCAAAAACAAGTAAATAATGAAAAATAAGTAAACAAAGTCAAAATGGAGCAATAAAAATATAAAAAAAAAAATTGTATAGAAAAAAAATTGATAAACACGTGTAAGCGTAAGCATATACCTAAGCAAAAGGTCATAAGACATTTGCCGTGAAAGAAAGGGTTACACTTTACCAAGGGAAAAATATAAATATAAGAAAAATAATTACAATTTTTTCCTAAAAAATCCAACTTTGTAAAATTCTTGTTTTTTATTATTTGAAAAAATAATAAAGAGTAAAAATTAAACTTTGTAAAAGATTGAAAAGGGAAAAATAATAAAGAAGAAAAATATTCTTATGTCCAAAAAATTTATCAAAAGTTAATTTTTATTGATAAAAATTTTAATTTTATAATTATTTTAAAATTTTTTTAAATGATTTAATTTTAGAAAAATATTTATAAATCTTAGAAATAATTAAAAATAAGTAAACAAATTATCCAAATGGAACAATAAAAATAGAAAAAAAAATTGTAAACGGGGGATCGATAAACACGTGTAGGCGTAAGCACATACCTAAGGGCTAAGCTTATGGTGATAAGACTATTGCCTTGAATGAAAGTATTACATTTTACCAAGCGAAAAATATGAATATAAGGAAAATAATTACATTTTTTTTTCTAAAAAAAAAAATTCAACTTTGTAAAATTCTTGTTTTTTCCTAAAGGTTGAAAAGGGAAAAATAATAAAGAATAAAAATATTCTTGTTCCAAGAAATATGTCAAAAGTTAACTTTTATTGATAAAAAAAATTTAATTTTGACCCATTTTTTTTAAAAAAAATTAAAATTTCTAATTTTAGAAATATATTTTTATAAATTTTAAAATTAATTATAAATAAATAAACAAATTGTCAAATTGGAACAACACAAATATCAAAAAATTGTATAGACAAGAATTGAATAACACGTGGAGTGGCGCAAGCACAAACCTAAGCCGATGATGGTATTAGACTTTTGCCTTGGAAGAAATTATTACATTTTACCAGCAGAAAAAAATATAAATATAAGAAAAATAATTAAATTTTTTTCTTTAAATAAGATTTTTTATTTTTTTAAAAATGATTTATTTATAAAAATATATTTTATAAAATTTAATTAATTAAAACATTTAAAATAATAAATACCAAAGTTAAAATTACTAAAGCAAAGTTAATTTTTGATAAGACAGATAGAATATATTGGTGGTAGTACTTTATCTCAAATCTTTTACTGGTATTTACTTTTAGAATCAAATTCTAAAACTATTTTTTTTCCCGCAAGTTTATAAGCATTTCAATTCCTAATTTTCATCCATAAATATTTCAATTAAAGTGTGATTAACACTTAAAATGAATCTGATTTTTATTTAAAGAAAGTGGCAGATGCTTGCTTCCTTGGCATATTCCAGTTTCCAAACTAAATGACTAACGGTTAGGCTATCATCGTTGAAAAATATGTGTTTAAATAGATGATAAAAAAAAGAGTGAATTAATTAATTTTTAGGAGTTTGGTCTTACTTTAAAAAAATACTTTGAATATTTCAAATGTCAAAAAAAATTATTTTAAAAATAATAAAGTTTATAAATTTAAAAATAAAAAAATATTTTATTCAAAAATAAATTTTAAAAGTTTTAATTTTTAATTTTTAATTTTAATTATTAAATCATAATTTTAAAAATAAAAATAATTGTTTAAGATTACATTTGTAATGTAATATATATTTTAAAATAAAAGTTATGCGAACAACCGTACCAATTGAAGTCTAAAAGTATTATCGTTGCATGCCATGAAAAAGATGGTGTCCATTGACTTTCAAATTTATTAAATAAATAAATAAATAAAAACAAATTTATTAATATTATTATTAGTTTTAATAAGAGGTGGTTGATAAAAAAACAGAAAAGATAATTAAAAAAACTTTAAAAAAAAAAAAAAAAAAAACGAAGAACAGTTGCTTTTGTTGCTATAAATACAGAAGCGATGGTAGCGCTGAGTGTCTGTCTCGTGATCCCGTCTTTGTTTCACTTTCTGGTGTTGGGATCATAAGTTACCCATTGTTTGTTTTATTTTTTTATTTTTCCTAGCGATTTCTGCATCTGGATTTCACGGAATTCACTTCATTATCCAACTCTTTTTCCTTTTCTTTTTCATTTTTAAAAGATTTCTGCAAAGATCGGATTTGATTCTCCTTTTTTCTGGTTTGGGTTCAACTGTTCGTCATCGCAAGTTATTTTAATCAAACCTTTTTATCTTTCTAATCCATAATTGTTGCTAGGACCGATAAATTGGCTTTCCCTTTGTCTTTTCCTGGTTTTCATTGATTCATAATTTCATTTACTTAAAAAAGCTAAAGCTTAAAGACAGAAAATTTTGGCTTTGAATTTGAATTTGATAGTCAAGTAGAGAAAGAGAAATGGCTGGTAGGAATGTAGAGAAGATGGCATCAATAGATGCACAGCTGAGGCTATTGGCACCTGGGAAGGTCTCTGAGGATGATAAGTTGGTGGAATATGATGCTTTGCTGTTGGATCGTTTTCTTGATATTCTTCAAGATTTGCATGGAGCGGATATCAGAGAAACTGTATTATTTCATTACCATTGCTATTTCATTCAATTATTTTCGCATCTTATTGTATATATATCATACTTGAACTCCTTTTCTACCTCAGTTTCATTTTTGTGTTACTAATAAAACAAATGGAGTAGCCCAAAACTTTTTTTCTTTAACTTCATGAAATGAGGAAGGTCATAGTTTGGACTTTTAATTTGGCTTTTATTTAAGACATAAATAATAAGTGATATATTCAGAATACTATGGTTAATGTTAGGTTCAAGAATGTTATGAGCTTTCAGCTGAGTATGAAGCAAAACATGACCCTCAAATATTGGAGGAGCTTGGGAAGGTAATAACAAGTTTGAATCCAGGGGATTCAATTGTTGTTACCAAATCATTCTCCCACATGCTTAACTTGGGCAACTTGGCTGAGGAGGTTCAAATTGCTTATAGGAGAAGGATCAAGTTTAAGAAAGGAGACTTTGCTGATGAAAGTTCAGCAACAACTGAATCAGACATTGAAGAGACCCTCAAGAGGCTTGTTGGGCAGTTGAAGAAGTCCCCTGAAGAAGTTTTTGATGCTTTGAAGAATCAGACTGTAGATTTAGTCTTAACCGCGCATCCCACTCAGTCCGTTCGAAGATCTTTACTTCAAAAACATGGAAGGTTTGTCTTCCAGTTATCTACTTACCTTTAGTTGGATAACCATTTAATCTCAATTAAGTTAAGTGATTCAGCCAGTAAAAATGTCTGAGCATTTTATCAAGGATATGTTTCTTGCCCTGATTTTATTACATTGACTGGTTTCAAATGGTGTGTAGAGTTCCTATCATTCAATCCTTAGATTGAATATGGCATTTGTTGGAAGTTTTATCCTGTTTATATTATAATTCGCCCTGGAATTTCAATTTCAATCTTTCAGGATACGTAACTGTTTGACTCAGTTGTATGCTAAAGACATTACGCCGGATGATAAGCAGGAACTTGATGAGGCGCTACAAAGGGAGGTAAGAATATAACAAGATTATGATAAAGAGAACAATCAAATGGCTTATTGTACCTCATTATTCTTTTCTTTTTTATCTTTCTCTTCTTTTTTGTGCATTAGTATAACAAATTTTACTCACTGAGAAAGCCATATCAAGGAAGGCAAAACCAAGCACAATTATAGTTGCTGGAGTATCTAGCTTGATGTTTCAATCTTGCTTGTCTATTCTGATGGTGTATCTTTTCCATTGTTTAGATATTTGATTCACATTTTGTGCAGTGTCAGAAATTTGAATCCATTATCCAAATTTGCTTTATTAACACAGATAATGGATTCGGATATTCAAATGCAATATCCGTTTACATATTTAATTCTTATTAAATTATATATATTTTAAAAAAATTGATTTAATAAATTTGGATATTTAGCGCATTTGGATATCCAACGGATATTGCTCTTTAAATCGGATGCGGATTCAGATAGTAAGCTGATAATAAATGGATTTGGATTTTGGATATATTAAGCGGATTCAAATATTTAAAAAATTGTAGATATCCGATTCACTGCCATCCCTAATCTCATATTTGTTGTTACTTGTGCATTTATATGTAGTTTAGTGACCATGCTTATATAATAAGCAATGAATGTGCATCTTCTGGAAACAACGTAAGAATGGGGATGAAGTTATACAATGAAGTAATTAACTCGTCCTTGGAAATTTAGTTGCCTTCTTGGAAGGCCTGTTACTTGACTTAGTTATTACGATCTATGTAAGTATTTTATTGTTTGTATTAAAAAAAAAAAAGGACCAGTAGCTTAGCTTCCTATGTGAACCCTTTCTATATCCTTCGTGTCTGACTTGGATGTAAAGATATGACACCTAATTATAGGAAACATCATTTGTTACCATACTCAACTTTCTCTCTGTTCATTTTCATATAGATTCAAGCTGCTTTTCATACGGATGAGATCCGAAGAAACCCTCCTGCCCCACAAGATGAGATGAGAGCAGGCATGAGCTACTTCCACGAGACAATCTGGACAGGTGTACCAAAATTCTTGCGCCGTGTTGACACAGCTTTGAAGAACATAGGGATAAATGAACGTGTCCCCTACAATGCCCCTCTTATTCAATTCTCTTCATGGATGGGAGGGGATCGTGACGGTATGTTTCTTTTTCCACATGTATATTTAACTGCAGAATGTTGTCCTTTTTGCAAATGGTTTATTAGTTAAAGATGGCAACATTGCGACTATAAATTTTTTTTATCTTTTATTGTAGGCATGCCAAAGAAGAATAGATTATGCGGAAATTTTGGTTTTTTATTATTAATTAAGTTGAAACATAGAAATGCTCACCTTATTTCATATATCGAGACCTCTAAGCAGTGATATCTGGTTCACGTGGACTGCAGGAAATCCCAGGGTAACTCCTGAAGTTACAAGAGATGTATGCTTATTGGCTAGAATGATGGCTGCTAACTTGTACTTCTCCCAAATAGAGGATCTTATGTTTGAGGTATTAAAGAGATAACTTCCTCGGCCCAGACAATTTTTTCCTCTTGTTAAGGTGTAGATCATGGTTACTATTACAATTTTGATTCCACTACTTTCTTTTTCATCTGGTTTTATTTTCAGTTATCAATGTGGCGCTGCAGTGATGAACTCCGTGTTCGTGCAGATGAACTTCATAGGTCGTCAAGAAAAGATGCAAAGCATTACATAGGTATGTAACATTGATCTTATCATATGCTTTAAAGATTGCCTTTTAGACTTGCTTTTAATTGATAAGTAATTAGTGTACATAATCCTATCAGTTGGTTGGGAAAAGGAATGCTTCCCGAGGAAGATATTCATTAGCTCCATAAGATTGAGTTATTGTTTGGTCATATTTTGTAGATCCATATGTTCATTATATAAACTTTTGTGAGTGCAGAATTTTGGAAACAGATCCCTCCAAATGAGCCCTATCGTGTTATTCTTGGTGATGTGAGGGACAAGCTGTACAATACACGTGAACGAGCTCGTTACCTATTGTCCAATGGGATTTCTGACATTCCTGAAGAAGCAACATTCACTGATGTGGAGCAGGTCTCTACTTTAAAATTCATCTAATAAACTTGCTGGGTACTGCTGAATTACTTAATTTCTGAGTGTTGCATATTTCTTACCATTTATCAGAGTACAGCTTTTTGTTTTCTCCCAAAATAACATAACAATGCTTAGTATAATTTTATTTTATTTTATTTTTTTGATGATTTCATTTGGTAGAATTTTGTTCTGGGGTATTTTCCTGCATTGATATTACCTTCTGACAAGTGAGCAAACAATATTGTGCTTGATACTCTCATTCCTCATTACTTTGGAAGTGGAAAGGAAATCAAATTAAGATACAACCTTGAAGCCTAAGGCTATTCATACCTTTTTTTTTTTTTTTAAATGATTCTTATACTATTTACATTGATCAGAACTCAACATATAGTGTAACGTTGTTATTTCTTCCTTAATATTGACTGGTTCTTTTTTGCATTTCTATAGTTTCTGGAGCCTCTTGAACTCTGCTATAGATCACTCTGTGCTTGTGGTGATCGGCCAATAGCTGATGGCAGCCTTCTTGATTTCTTACGGCAAGTTTCTACCTTTGGGCTTTCACTTGTAAGACTTGATATTAGACAGGAATCTGACAGGCACACTGATGTCCTTGATGCTATCACTAAGCACCTAGATATTGGATCTTATCGAGAATGGCCTGAGGAACGCCGACAGGAATGGCTCTTATCTGAACTTAGAGGCAAGCGCCCTCTATTTGGCCCTGATCTTCCCAAAACAGAAGAAGTCGCTGATGTGTTGGACACATTCCATGTCATTTCAGAGTTGCCTCCAGACAACTTTGGTGCCTATATAATCTCAATGGCAACAGCCCCATCTGATGTGCTTGCTGTTGAGCTTTTACAACGTGAATGCCGTGTGAAGCAACCATTAAGGGTAGTTCCATTGTTTGAAAAACTAGCTGATCTTGAAGCTGCTCCTGCTGCTGTCGCTTGTCTATTCTCTATAGATTGGTACAGAAACCGGATCAATGGGAAACAAGAAGTAATGATAGGTTACTCAGATTCTGGAAAGGATGCTGGTCGTCTCTCTGCAGCTTGGCAGCTCTACAAGGCTCAAGAGGAACTTGTAAAGGTGGCAAAGCAGTATGGTGTTAAGCTTACAATGTTCCATGGCCGAGGAGGGACAGTTGGAAGAGGAGGAGGACCCACTCATCTTGCTATACTATCTCAACCACCCGACACAATTCATGGATCACTACGTGTAACAGTTCAAGGTGAAGTTATAGAACAGTCATTTGGAGAGGAGCGCTTGTGCTTCAGGACACTTCAGCGTTTTACTGCTGCTACACTTGAGCATGGGATGCATCCCCCTGTCTCACCAAATCTAGAATGGCGTGCCCTCATGGATGAAATGGCAGTAGTTGCAACAAAGGAATATCGTTCTGTAGTCTTCCAGGAACCTCGTTTTGTTGAATACTTCCGCCTGGTAAGTATTTCACCACTGTAAGTACTTATTTGTGCTTCTATTTAATTCAGTATAATATTTGCTACAAACTTGCATTAAAAGTTCCCAATCTTTGAGGAAGTCTTTTTGGATAAGCTGATTTCAGACTATAATAATTTGCTTTGGATATCATACATTAACCACTCATGTAAACAACACATTAAATGCTCCACTGCCAAAAACGAAAACCATTGTCAAAGGATCTAGTAAATCATTTGCTAAAGGAAACAAATTTAATGAATATTCTTTATGCAAGTTTGAAATTTGGTTTTTAAAATTCTCACCTTTTGCCTTTTGAAGTATTCTGCCAACTTCTAAGCTTTGATTCGTATAATTTTCAACTTTTAAATAGTTGAAGTCTTTATAGTTAAAGTAACAAGATGCTTGTGAAAACTTTTTATTTGTGTTTTAACTTCTCTGAATTAACTGGTTGCAGGCAACACCAGAATTGGAGTATGGTCGGATGAACATTGGAAGTCGTCCGTCAAAAAGAAAGCCAAGTGGAGGCATTGAATCACTCCGTGCAATCCCATGGATCTTTGCATGGACTCAAACAAGATTTCATTTACCTGTGTGGCTTGGCTTTGGGGCTGCTTTTAAGCATGTCATTGAGAAGGATATAAAGAATCTCCACATGCTCCAAGAGATGTACAACCAATGGCCTTTCTTTAGGGTCACAATGGACTTAATTGAAATGGTGTTTGCCAAGGGAGACCCAGGAATTGCTGCCTTATATGACAAGCTGCTAGTATCAAAGGAACTCTGGCCCTTTGGAGAGCACTTGAGAACTAACTATGAAGACACTAAGCATCTTCTTCTCCAGGTAATACAAGGGGTAGATCAGTACATTGATTCTTTTGTAGGGGGGACTTTTTTTCCAGAGCCAAGGATTTTTTTCTTGAGAAATGTATACTGTAGCATTTGTGCAGAAAACCGACAATTTAACGTCCTTTTATAGGTTACTGGACACAGAGATCTTCTTGAAGGCGATCCGTATCTTAAGCAGAGGCTCCGTCTTCGTGATGCTTACATCACAACCCTAAATGTCTGCCAAGCATACACTTTGAAAAGAATCCGTGACCCAGAATATCATGTCAGGGTGAGGCCTCACTTATCCAAGGAATATATGGAATCAAGCCAGCCGGCAGCAGAGCTTGTGAAACTTAACCCTACGAGCGAGTATGCTCCTGGTCTAGAAGACACCCTAATTTTGACAATGAAGGGTATTGCTGCTGGAATGCAAAACACCGGTTAAAACTAAACAGAGCCCAAAATTGTGGATTGTTGTTCTCTTAAGTTCTCAGGCATCATAGTATATTCCTATTTTATGTAATGCATGTTGTAGCCGTCGAAGGGCTGAATTTACTTCCAGTAAATCCTTTATTATCATGATCATCATCATCTATACCATTTATACTATATTTGTGAGCTTGATATAACGAGTTAAGTGACATTAATTTGTTGGTAAAATTACAAAATAAGTGGAATGTAAATCAAAAATAAAATGGGGTCATTTATGTCCTTTAAATATTATATAAATGTGTATACACTAAAATTTGGTACACTCTTCTAAAAAAAATTGTGAGGAGCTTTTCGGAAGTATAAGATGTGGTTCGTTTTTTACATTGGAGTAGACAATTTTCTTGAGAAAAAAATATATCTTTGATTTTATATTTAGTGTTAATAATTTATTTACAGTAATGGACTTACTTACCAAATTCACTTAAAAGCATTATTAGTAGTAAGAATTAAAATGGTTCATTGAGTTGGTGTCATGAGTTAACTGTTTAATAATTTAATTAGTGAAATTATTTAAAAACCTAAAAAATATATATTAAAAAATTATATAAATTTAGAGAAATTATATATTTTTTATAAAAAAAAAAGTACCCACTAATTAATTTTTTCAAACATAAATTCTTTTATTCACATTTTTGTCGTCCACCCATACATGGGTGTGGTATGATCCAATTATTAGTTCTGCTTGGGTTGATCACATATCTTCTATCAGTTTGGTGCCTAAAATAAATGGCGAATCTAGTACTTCAACTTTCCTTTCGTCCAACTCTTCATCCCAATATCTAATTCCGTTAGGGAAAAAAAAATTATGTGGCTTAAATGTCCAATAAGATACTTCCTTATGTCCAATACTTTTCACGTCATTTTAGAATCTAAATGCTGTATCAGATGTGGGCCTCTATCCACATAAGTTGAAAAAAAAAAAAAAAAAAAAAGGAAAATTCAATGGAATTGTTAATATTAGAAATTGATGGAAGAGAAATTATGGGAACGTTAGCGTTTTTAATGAAAAAAAAAATATTGAGCGACAATGGTAAAGACATTCATCTTTTTCTTTGGTTTTCTTTTTGGATCTAAGGTAAAAATAAGAACAATCTAGGTAAGAAAAGATTAAATGAGCAATTCTTTATTGCAAATTTATTTGGTCTTTTTCTATTTGTTGCTTCACGTCAAAGCTAGAATCCATAGCTTTAGTTGGGTTTTCTTCTTCACTCTTGTTGCTTATTCACTTTATTTTCATTTTACTATTAGCCGGTTCTTCAAAAAAGAGTGGGTCTTTAGCTTTCTTAAACTCTAAAGGTCCAAATCACCCTAAAATTGTTAGAAAATAGGTCTAGCTCCAATTTTTCAATCATTTTTAGTAGCCTAATCTGGATATTGTTGATCTTTGACATACCGAAGAATATCATAATACCATGGTTGACCATCTTTTCCTCCTCTAGATTATGGCAATGGGCTGTATTTCGTAGATACTCATTCGAATAGGCATTACCTCAGCCCCTTCACTCACTTTAATCATTGCCAACAAGGTAACTAAAGCATCAGCGATTTGATTTCTTCTCTAGGCAAATGCTAGAAACTTATCTTTTTCAAACTCATCTACTAGCTCAAGAATCAACTCCTTATAGTACTCCAATTTTCAATCACGCTGTAACTGGTAAATCACTAAAGCTGAATCCCTATGAACTTCTAGAGATTTCACATTTTGCTCGATGGTAGCTTGTAGCCTTGTAACACATGCTATATATTCAACTATGTTATTGCTGTAGTCGAAATTCAACCTAGTAGTGAATGAATAATGATCTCCACTTAGTGAAATCAATACTGCTCCTATTCTGTGCCCCATAGCATCGGTGGCACCATCAAAGTACATCTTCTAATGCCTAATGACTTGTATGTCCCTATGCCTAATGTCTCATTAAAAAATATATCGTAGTTTTAAAAAAAATCACAAGGCATTTGAATACCAAATTTTGGAAATTCAAAAATTGACAACATCAATCTCTGTTTTCATCAAAATTCACAATTTTAAAAATCGAATAGGATGCAACAAACCCAAAGAATTATATTATGTAAGTTTCATGATTTTTATACATGTTCATATAATAATCCGTGAAATTTGGATTTTTTTTTTGGCAAATTTAGGCAATTCTAGACAAAAATCAATTTTTCGATTTAAGATATGTTCATGTTTTTGTTCTTAAATGAGTATACTATGAATCAAAACTTACAAGCTCTGATACCGATGAATACTATCACATAAATAATCTATAACAAAATGCAAAATTAAAATCACTTACAATATCGCTCGGTGCTAAACCAATCTTAATTTACTAGTTGAAGACAAAATTATGTAATTAAAAATTTTCTATTTGTCAAAAAACTAAATTCTTCAATAATGCAGAGAATATCGAGTACTATTTTGCTTCTTATTTCAAATAAAACTAATCTCTTTCATTTTATTCAATTTTAGTCAAACCAATCCCTTATTTCAAAGAGAGAATCACTTCTCTTTTATTTTGGCTAAATATGTATGAATGATTCCCTGAGAAAACAGTTGCTCCACTTGGTAGTGTTCTTTTTTTTTTTTTTTTGATCACTTGGATATGCATTTTCATCCAACAGTGATTAGCATCCATTTGAAAGTCACTTTGCTTTGTCAAATATTGAAATGGAAGTTTAACTTCCAAAAGGGATTTGGGTATCACCCGTTAGAGCCGAATCCATTCAAAAGTCAAAATCCAAAATAATTTAAATTAGAAAGATCCTGAATCTAAAAAAAAAAAAATTGACATGAAAAAATTCAAAGATGTAAAGATATAAAATCAACAAGATTCAAGATCCACAGAAGTCAGAATTCACAACGATCAGAAACCAAAATCAATCCAATTCAAAACCCATAAAAGATCAAATTCATAATAAAAATATAAACTATAATTATAAGACGTTGTTTAAAAATAAATAAATGATAAAAATTTCTTTAAATAAAATATTAATTTATGAAATTTTATTTTTAACTATTATATAATTATATCAATGTTTTTTTTTTTTTTTTGTATCATTAACAAAAACAATTAATGGTGAATCTTTGAATTAGATTAAAAAAATAAAATTAATTTGAAACACATTAACATATAATTAGATCTTATTTTTTGTAAGATAAATTGGACCATTCATTAGAGTTTATCGTTATAATTATATATCTTAAGTTTATTGTTGTATATATTTAGACAGAGAGAAATTGACGCACATATGAAAACACTTGCATATAGTTTACTTCATTCGGGCGAGCTTTTTTTACTCTTAGCAACATGGGCAGTATAATAAGTGCTAGCACTTAGATTCCGCCTTGACAACACTTACCAAAATAGTTTAATATAAACTTGTTTTTACACTTCATAATTAGACTTGCTCAAGGGTTGGGCTACTCGTCCAAGCCCAAAGGTCTGTTTGATATTTGAGAGGATTTGAACTAACATATTAGACCCAAAAAATGGGCTTGGACAAAAAAATTAGGCTCGATTAAAAAATGAGTCAGGCCTTGAGTCCAACTTTCAAAGGCCAAGCCCGACTCGGCTCAACCTATTTTACTGTTGCATTATATATATTTGTTTTATATTTTATGTTTTATGTAATTTTTGTCATATAAACAATATATCTAATATTATAGTGTAAACTTTAAAACTAAGTTAAATTGTTTATATTTCTAAACTTAATAAAAGAAAATTAATAAATTAATAAAGATTAAATTTAAAAAAAATTATTTTTTAAAAATAAATTATAAAGAAAAATATAATACGGGTGGGCCTAAACACGCTTAGACTATCTATTTACAAATATGGGCGGGCTTGAGCAAAATTCAAGACCTATATTTCGGGTCGCACTAGGCTTGGATAAGTATATTTAATGTTAATACCACGCTTAAACTTGACCCGAATTTGACTTGACTCTACCCATGAGCAATTCTATTCATAATATCTTAAAGTTTTTTTTAATATCAAGGCTATCATAAATAATCGACCAATTATTCGATATTAAATATTTTAGGCGAATGATAATCAACACCCTTTTTAATAATGTTGGCCATTTAATATTATAAATGGCTAATTATTAATCGGTTATGTGATTAATCGATTATATCCAATGTTAACTTCAAAATGACAAAATATTAAAATTATATCAATTACTCTATAAATTAGCTTTTATATATCGTGATTTTCTGAAAATTTTAAGTATTAATTATTATAGTAAAACCTATTAATTGATTCTCCTCTAATGTCTACTATTCAAGATTTTAATTGAACCTATAGTCAATTAGTGTATACAATTAGATCTTATATTGTAATGTTAGTATTTATAATTTTGCTCAAATAAAAAAGATAAATATAATAATAAATGTTGAAATTTTAAAATATTATTAAAAAATTATAATACAGTGAGTAAATATCTAAAAAGAATTAAAAATAGTTAAAATAAAAGTTTATTGGATTAAGTGACCAAGAGCATGAGTTATTAAGAGTATAAAGTCATTTATACATGCTTAATGGATTTTATTTATAACTTCTTTTCTTCTAATTATGTTTTTTTAAATGTAACCAAATATTTTTACTTTGATATTTTGGTGTTATTTTATATTTTCTAACTCATAAAACAAAAAATTCTTATATTTTCAATACTATATATATCAATAATATATAAATTAGGTTTTATATATTGTGGTTTTTTAAAATTTTCTAAATATTAATTATTAAAATTAAACCAATTAATTGGTATTCCTTTATTGTCTACTATTAAATATTTTAACTAAACATTTGTCAATTAGTATATACAATTAGATCTAATGTTATTATGTTAGTACTAAAAATTATATCCAAACAAAATATAAGAAAGAATTCTTGAAAATTTAAAATACTCTTAAAAAATTATAAGACAACAACTAAAAAACCCAATAAAGAAAAAAATAAAAATAAGAATAAAAATTTGTTGGATTAAGTGACTATAAGAGCCCAAAATGTATTGGGTTAAAAGAAAAAAAAGTCATTTATATAAATATTTAGTCGGTTTTATTTATAACTTGTTTCTTTTCAATGTTGTTTTTTTACATGTAATCCAATAATTTTTTTATTTTATATTTTTAGTGTTACTTTATATTTGATTTTTCTCACTTATAAACAAAAAAAAAAATAGAGAATCATTAATTATATTTATATTCAATTCCAATCATGAAAATTTTAAAAATATACACATATAACCATTGCAAAACAATAAGTACCAAAATATACAAATTCATTTATTCATACTATAAATAGATATATCAAACTTATATATTTAATTTTTAATTGACTTTTAGACTAATAAATAATGAAAAATATTCAAATACAAAATATTGATACTCAATTTACGAATAAAATCATTATATAGTATTTACTTTTAAATTTTAATTTTAGTATTTTTTGTTGCTTTGTAAAATTGAAATTAATTATTACATTTGAAATTTAAAAAATGTTTATAGCTTAAAAAATTCTATAATTACTACCCTAAACTGACTAAAACTCAAACTAATTCAAATACTAAATTGCACAACTCAAAAAAATTCGTATCCTAAATAACCCCAAACCATAATTATTTAAACTCAAAATGTTAGATCCAAAATTATATAAATTAAAAAATATCTAAGCTGAAATAATTTGAATTCGAGAAAAACTGGATTATGAATTAATTTTAATCCAAAGATATTGCCAAACCTGCCTGCTTGCCACAATGAGATGGACTGCACTTAAGAGAAATTTTCAAAAAAGGGAAATAAAATGATAAGTATTACAAAAGCATGTAACCGAAAAATAATTTTAAAGAAGGAAATAATATTTTTTAGAGTTATTAATAAGAAGATAGTAATTACCATTTCACTCCCTCATTTCACACTCTTCTCTACTGCTGTTATTCTTAGTTGCTGCCTTTACTGTTTTAACGGAGAGGGAACCAACTCTACCTATATATATGTATATAAATTAATATATATAAATTATATATATTAAATGTAATATTTATAAATAATAAAATGTTAAATAATATTTTTATTAAATTTTGAATTACTATTTTAAAATAATAAAAATAAAAATATATTTTGTATTAAATCTTGAAAATATTATTTACAAACAATAAAAATAAAAAAATATTTCATAATAAATCTTGAATTACTATTTAAAAATAATTTAATATAAAAATATTTTATATTAAATCTTAAATTATAAAATAATCTCGAATTGTATTAAATATTGGATTAATATAAAAATAATAAAAATTAAAAATGTTTAATATTTAATCAAAATTATTTTTTAAAAATAAAAAATCATTTATATTATACATACTATATATAATATAATATTCTTCTTCATTTTTTTTTTATATTTAGTATATTTCAATATTATTCTTCTTCATACTTTATAAAAAAGTCATAGCATGAAAAAAAAAAAATAGATGTTGATATTCGTGATCTAAATTTTATTGAATACTACCTTTAAAGGTAACTTTTATATTTGTAAATTGCAGTTTACATATGTCACGAGTGTTATGTAATGCATTTTGTTTTTATCGTGAGAGTGAATTTGATAGAGTTTCAAATAAATTGATAATATCGCAGATATGTAATGGATTAAATGAGTTGCAAAATTCCAAGTTTCGTTACATCACAGCTGATATGTTATGTAACAAACGTATTTAAAAATTATAATAACTGTATGAATCAAATAAACTAAATTTTGATATATATATGTATACGACTGACATTAACTAAATGTATGACTGACGATAACTAAATGCATGACTTACATAACTAGATGTACGACCTGCCATAACTAGATGTACGACCATAACTAGATGTAAGACTCACCATAACTGGATGTACGACTCACCATAACTAGATGTACGACTCACTATAACTAAATGTACGACTTACCATAACTAAATGTACAAATAACTATAACTAGATCTACGACTCACCATAACTAGATATATGCATGACTATAACTAAATGTATGACTCACAATAACTAGATGTATGACTCATAATAACTAAATGTATAACTTACCATAACTAGATATATGACTCACTATGAATAAATTTATGACTTTCGAACATTTTCACTTGTTTCATGGTTATGCGATGCAGCGTAGGATATGTTTTATGGTCCTGCACATTCATTAGAAGCCAGTTGTACATTTAGTTTTAATCAGTTACACATTTAGTTGCAATCAATTGTATATTTAGTTGGAGTCAGTCGTTCATTCATATATCCTTACATGTACATCAAAGAATGCACTCCTACTAAGGACTCACGTTGTTTCCTACATGAATCCAATGTGTACACGCATTTCATAATGCGCATACGACGTAATTGGTGTACATTACTGGTGAAATGTACACTAATTGCATAACTTGTTCTGTGCATTGTGTGATTCTCATGTATCTTGTCCAACGAATATGCACAATTACTCTTGGACATTTTCACTTGTTTCATAGATATACGGTGTAGCATAGGATTTGTTTTATGGTCCTATACATTCATTAGAAGCCAGTTGTACATTTAGTTGTAATTAGTTTTGCATTTAGTTGGAGTCAGTCGTACACGCATATATCCTCACATGTACATCAAGGCATGCATATGACTAAAGACTCTTGTTGTTCCCTACACGAATCTAATGCGTAAGCACATTTCGTAATGCGTATACCATGTAGTTGATGTACGTTACTAGTGAAATGTACACTAATTGCATAAGTTGTTCTGTGCATTGCGTGATTCTCATGTACCTTGTCCAACAGATGCAGACAATTGCTCTCGAACATATTCACTTGTTTCATAGGTATACAGTGTAGCGTAGGATCAATTTTATGGTCCTGTACATTCATTAAAAGCCATTTGTACATTTAGTTGGAGTTAGTCATACATTCATATATCTTCACATACATCAAGGCATGCGTACGACTAAGGACTCTTGCTATTCCCTAACAAATCCACTGAACAAGTGCATATCATAATGTGTATACCACGTAGTTGGTGTACATTACTGGTGAAATGTACAATAGTTGCATAACTTGTTCTTTACATTGCGTGATTATCATGTATCTTGTCTATTGAATGCGCACAATTGTTCTCGGACATTTTCACTTGTTTCATAGGCATACAGTGTAGTGTAGGATTAGTTTTATGGTCCTATACATTCATTAGAAGCCAGTTGTACATTTAGTTATAATCAATTGTATATTTAGTTTTTATCAGTTGTACGTTTAGTAGGAGTCGGTCGCACATTCATATATCCTCACATGTACATCAAGGCATGTGCATATACTAAGGACTTTTGCTGTTCCTTACATGAATCCAATGCATAAGTGCATTCATAATGTGCATACCATGTGCTTGGCGTGCATTATTGTTGAGACACTAAACGTACATGTACTTATAGTCATCCGTACATGTAATTATAGTAAGTCATACATTTAGTTACGGTGAGTCGTACAGTCATAGTTATTCGTACATTTAGTATTTAGTTATAATCATCCCTATATTTAGTTATAGTGACTGGTACATTTAGTTATAGTCATTAGTACATCTAGTTATAGTGAGTTGTACATTACATCTAATTATAGTGAGTTGTATATCTACTTATGGCAAGGTATATTTAGTTATGGTGAATTATACATTTAGTTATGGCAAGTCATACATCTAGTTATAGTCATTCATACATCTAGTTATGGCAAGTCATATATTTAGTTATGTTGAGTCATATAGCTAGTTATGATGACTCATACATTTAGTTATGGAGAATCATACATCTAGTTATAGCAAGCTATACATTTAGTTATGACGAGTCATATATTTAGTTATAGTCATTCGTACATCTAGTTATAATGAGTCGTATATTTAGTTATGATGGATCGTACATTTAGTTATGGTGAGTTGTACATTTAGTTATGGTGAGTTGAACATCTAGTTATAATGAGTCGTACATTTAATTATGGTGAGCTGTATATTTAGTTATGATGAGTCGTACATTTAATTATGGTGAGTCATACATTTAGTTATAGTCATTAGTACATATAGTTATGGTAAGTCGTACATTTAATTATATGATGAGTCATGCATTTAGTTATAGTTATTTGTACATTTAGTTATGATGAGCCGTACATCTAGTTATGAGGAGTTATACATTTAATGATGGTGAGTCATACATCTAGTTGTGGTAAGTCGTATATTTAGTTATGGTGAGCCGTACATTTAGTTATTATTTTTTATAAAGTAATTCGAGATTTGATATCAATTTTTTATTGTTATTATTTTTATATAATAATTTGAGATTTCATATAAAATATTTTTTATTTTTATTATTTTTGAATAATTTATTAGAAAATATCTTTTGTTTTTATTATTTCTTAAATAGTAATTCATGATTTAACATAAAATACTTTTATTTTTGTTATATAATATATTTTAATATAATATTTATTATGTGAGTTATATATAATATATATTATTTTTAAGTTTTTCAAAAATAATTTTATATTTAATATAAATATTTTATATTTTTATTATATATAATATATTATTATATTATATTTATAATGTTGTATATTATATATATTATATATAATATGTATAATTGATATATATTATATATAATTTATATTATGTGTAATATATATTATTTTAATTTTTAAAAAATAATTAAAAATTTAATATAAATTAATTTTTAATTTTTATAATTTTTAAATACTATTTTAATATATATGTATAATTTATATATTATGTATTATATATAATATATAATAGATGATATATAAATATATGATAATTCATATTATTATAAATATATTTAATATATAAATACATAATATACATTATATATAGTATAAAAAGGAGAAGTCGGCTCCCTTGTAGTAAGATATGATATATATATATATATATGTGTGTGTGTGTGTGCGTGGGGTGGTGGTCGAATCCCCCTCCCCCCCCACAGATGTTTATATAAAATGTATGATATATAATGTGTTGTATATATAATATATAGTATGTATTATACAACAATATATAACAATTATAAAATATTTTTAATTTTTATTATTTTGAACTAGTAATTCAAAAATCCATTTTTTATTTTATAAATTTAAGATTTAATATAAAATATTTTTAATATTTTATTATCTTTAAATAGTATTTTTAATATATATAGTTTATATATTATAATTTATATATATATTAATTTAATATATATAATTTATATATTTTACTGAATTGCAGCATGGAGATTGGCAACATGAGATGTGAGGTAAAAAAGTAATTTCAATATCTTTATTAATAATTTTAATAATTATTATTTTCTTTTTTAGAATTATTATTTTCTTTTATCTTTTTAATAATTCTTTAGAATTATTTTCTTCTTTAGATTTCACTTTTTTGGAATTCTCCCCTATAATTTGCATCCAAACTTGGATAAGGATCCTTGTGTCGCGAAGGGGAAACACTGTAGCACATCATCTTTTTTGTGCCACGGGCCGCATTAATCAATCTAGGCCTAAAGACAGAAGTTATATAGAATAACTGGGCTTACTAAAATAAGCTCAATCTTTAGAGAATTCTAGAAGGCCCAGTTTCTAGAAACTTGAAGATACAGTTAAAAATAACTACTGCAGCTTATTTAAAATAAAGAATTCAACTATAAATAGAGGCCTCTCCAGCCTCATTTGTATTATCAAATACTTAAGAAATATATTTGAGCATTTCCTTCTATTATCTTTATGTTCTTGTTTTTTGCTTTATGACTTTTAAGCTTTTAGTTTCAGTATTTAGATTCTCTTTTTGAGTGTTTGAAAGTTGAGTTAAGCATACAATAAAGCAAATCCTAAGCCTAAGGTTACGTGATTGCTAAGCTAAAGTTGAAGTCCGTGACATTTGTACGTGCGCGCTTGTATATATATATATATATATATATATATGCTCTTTGCTTATATGGGGTTTAGAGTATTTAAAAAAAAATTGATTGTTTTAGAATTTTTTTCTCAATCTTTGCAGTAGGGTTTAGGATTGTTTTGGAAAGAAGGAAGATTTGATTATTAATAGGCTAAATAAATGAGAGAAGAACAAAAACAATATAAAATAAGTTAGAGGTGGCAATTGGGGGGGTTCGAGCGGGTTCAGGACGGGTCATGTTGGGTTCAAATTTTTTTGAGTTCGAGCTGATTCGGGTTCGGATTTTTTCAGGTTCGGGTCAATTCGGGTTCAAGCTAATTCGGGTTCAGGCCTATTCGGGTTTGGGTCAATTCAGATTCGGGCCATTTCGGGTTGGGGTTAGGTCGGGTTCGGGTTTAAGTATATTTTACATCATTTTTTTTATTTTATGTTAAATGTAATCACTTTCACGTAATTTTGAATTCTAAGTCTAGGCACAAATTTGGCCTCGTTTGGTCTGAAAAAATCTTAGTTTGGTTTTATGAGCCTATGTATGGCTTGGAAAATTTTTGAATTCTAAGCTTAGGACCAAATTTGTCCTGGCCGACCAATTTAAGTACAAATCATTGTTCATAATATTAAAAAGTTATTTTTATATCAATATTTACATATTTTATAATTAAATTTAAATAAAATATATTATTTTATTTAAAAAAATACTGATTCAGGTTGAGCGTACTTAAAACTTCAAATCTAAGACCTGAGCTTGATCGTGCCGGGCCTATTGTGTTGGGCAAGCTGTCTAGTCTATGGACAGGTCATCTAGCTCATGGGTAGATCTAGTTGCTAGTTTAACATGTGATTTTTTTTATTTTTGATATGGTATTATCTATCATGGCTTTAATATTTTTAATTTATCTTATTACTTTGTTATATTATTATCAGACTCTAATTATCATTATTTTAAATAA